>JACXGJ010000575.1:0-117423 GCA_016801105.1 Esox niger | reverse complement strand
TATGGGGAAGTGCTTCATCAACAATATTAGGTATACTAGGGATTTCACCACATTACTTTTACAGCACAGTGTTAATTGACCGCTTTGGTGTCCATTAATTTTGAAATGTACAACTGGGTCTCTATGTGTTCTTATACATTGTTCTCTAAATCAGGTATTGCATAGGTGACACTAAAGGACAAGCCATCAAGTCAGGAACTGGCCCTGTCTAAATTACTTTTAGAATACAGTAAAAGCATGAAAATGTTGATGAAACCACAGTAATCATGGCATTGCCAAAAAGCTAGAAAAACTAAGTTTGGAAATACAAATCATGGCTGTATACTTTGGGGCTTAGCTAACTTTTATCAATGCTGCCAAAGCTGACATAAGATATAGGTAGACTGAGCTAAAATATGATTTTGGAAGCATTTTTACTATGAAGTTAAACTTTGAAGGGAATTATTTGTTATTTTATCTGTAACTGTTTTGTAATTGCAGTCATCTTCACACTGTGCGGACCTACATACTGGAACTGATGACAAGATAGTGTTGCCTCTAAATCCATTGAAGTTAGGCATCTCTTCCTCCTTTTAGTTAGAGTGGACCCACTAACACAAATTTGGAAGCTAACTCTGGGGCAGTTAGCATCATGTAATTTTTTTGATTATGCATGGTATATCTTTATCTTTGGTTACAATGTAGTAATAGTATAAAGTCTACATTTGAAAACCTAATGTGATCCAAGAATAACGCAAGGCTGTCACAAGTTTGGGGTTTGGACAGATAGGCAGAGGCAGAACGGCTGTATGAGTAGTAATCCATGTTTTTAATACAGTTCAAACGGAACAAACAAACAAACTTAGAGCAAACTTATGACTGGGTAGTAGCGCCTTCGGCTGACAACCAAAATGAACCACATTACTGTGGTCAAACATTCAACATAAATAGGTTCCCCAATTGGAGGCAATAACGAACACCTGCCTCCAATTGGGGAGACCAAAACACATAGAGGTGGCTAGAGTCACCTATTTTGGCCATGTCCTGACTATGGCCCCAGCCAGCGCAAAGATGGCTAGGGGCATAGCCAGGACATGACAAAGGCTCAGTCTAATAGCCATAGGTAACATTATCAAACAAATTTCCAGTTAGGTATCACTGTTATTTTGATAATATTCTGTTACCTCAGTATCTCTTTCTATAGTGTTTTGCCATCATGATAAATCAAGATAGCGTGAAATACTTCACAATTCACAAAATTCACAAATACAATTCAAGTCAAAACTGGTGAAAAGTCTTCACAAAATAAGATGTTTTGGAGTCTTTATCTAATTTCTTTAAAAATGAAACATAACTCAGGAGTAACATAACTCCAATTCCTAACGGAATAACCCTTTGTGATCATAGAAGAATAGAAACATTTTACATGAGTCCTTGTTATGTGCCAGTGTTGCGAGCTAGAATATACATGGGTATTGTCAAACAGAAGTAGCTGTTGCCAAAGTGATATCAATATTTTGGGTTGAGATGCACTATGCGTGTATCCCTTGTTTGCTGTTAAGCCTATTCTCTTCCTGTTATTGAGTTGTGCAATTCATTGATTAAAATAGTGTAGTGTCACTTTAACAGCAGGAATGAGAAATAGAGAGGGTAACAGTTTTTGTAGAGAATGTGAATGGTATGAAAATGACACCGATTGCTCTGTGAAAAAAACATAACACCTGGGAAGAATAAAGTTGCCAAACGCTAAGGGAGTTGTCTTGTTGTAAGTGTGCAACACCTGCCTGTTGCCTCCATGTGCTTTTTTTATTTCATGGATTATTTTATTAATTTAGCCAGAAGGGGGAGGAGATGAGGGAATAATCAAACTCAAAAGAAAAACCTCTTTTATCATGAGGCGACTTTGTCTTTGGTGGCGACCTTGTCTTTGGGGCAACCTCCCAGCGGGGCTGGTGACCATAAAGTTGGTGGACACGGCCCCTTCCATCTCCTGGTCATCTTCCATCTCTGTCTTGCAACCATTCCTGGTTCCACATTGCTTCTGATGTCCTTGGCCCCGAGCCGCTCCCTGTGAGCCCTCAATTACCTCCCCAGGTGAGGTTCCTATAGGAGGCAGGCTGGCCCTACTGGCAGTCCTAGGAAGATTCCAAAACCACCAGCATTCTCTATTCAGGGCGTAGGTGCGGAGCTAATCGATGGGGTGTGGATGCATCAGCACCATAGTTTATAACCTTTGTTTATTTCACAGCCTTGCCCCTTTTTCCTTAAATGACTTTTACACTTTCTAGTCCTACATTGTGAATAAAAATGTATCCTTAATGACCTGCCTGTTTAAATAAAGGTCAAATAAAATGATCTGTTCTTCCTCTGTCCCTTTACACACCTCTCATTCTATGAATTGTTTCCTCCCACCTCCATCTACTACCTATATTTCTCTCTCTCAATAATTCTACTACTTCATCCTATCAGTCTGGATTTTCTGATTCATAAAAAATATCTGTCGTACCATCCAGGACCCGGCCCAATGCCCTTCTCTTTACCCAGTCACTTATAGGCAATCTTTAAGGAGAGGTTTGGATGGTGGTATGTTGTGCAGTGCCGGAAACCCTTGTCTTAGATCCCCACACTGAAGGGATTAGGGCCAAGGAAGCTGAACCTGACATTGCTGACACTAGGCCCTTTCGCCACATCCTACCCGCATAACATTCACCAAGCTGACACTTGATTCGCTGTGACAACTGCCGGCTGATTTACATCTTGTGATAAGGGGAATTTGGGGTGATATTGGCCTGAAGAATCTATAGAGGATTGTATGACTTAAAGGAAACCCAGACGATTAAGAACTTTCCTGTGTTGTGCCTAAAATTTTAAACATTTAAGTTTAACATTTTAGGCCCATTGCAAAGAGAGCAGGACTGTTACTCCTTCTTTCCATCCACCCATACAAGGGATAGTTATTTCCTATTAGCACGCTCAGTCTTTTCAAGTCCCATATAAGTGAATATTTGAGATCTCCAAAAAACATGTATTATAAGTATGTGGTGAGTGAGTGGCCATACTAGTTCCTCTGTATATGATTTAATATTTCAATCTATCAGTTTCCTTCCTTCCTGAAACAGTAGGCTAACTGGCAAAACTTTGTGTCAGATATGTGTCCAGTTGCATTGCACGTCAGCATTCCACTGCTATGTTTACTTTAAGGATATGTTAGATCAAAGGGTGTATTTCAATGAAAATAATTACTGATTAATAAACGACTGCGCAAACTGCAATGTCCACATTCAAAAGCCTTGAAGAAAGAGCACTGCTGCCCTCTGGTGCTATGGAAAAGCATAGTCCAAAAATGCTGAGAATATATGTTTGCAACAAACTATGTACTTCATTAACAATCACAAGTAATTTGCCTATTATTGTAAGCTGTTATTTGGAAACTTAGCTTGAAGTAACTTTAATGATTACAGATAGTTTTTGTTATTTTACATCTCAGTTATTTCTTAAAATGTAACATTATGACATCCATTGAGGTGAGTGGTTTGTTTAAAACCAATATCAGGGGAATGGTTGCTTGGTTGAGTGACAAGGCTTAACTGTTCCAGCATTCATAATGAATGTACCCTACCGTTCAAAAGTCTGGGATCACTTTGACATTTCCTTGTTAACCATTAAAACATACATTAAATGGGTTTGAATAGAAACTATTGCAACATGAATAGGAAATATAGACATGCACTAAGTAATCCTGCACCAGGAGGAACCCAGGTCCCACTGTACCAGTGTCAGGTCCTGACAATGAGTCTGAGGATATCAGTCTCAGAATTTACAACTGGCTAGTAAGTGGAGGTCTGTGCGACCCTCTAAGGATATGCCTCCTCAGACCATCACTGACCAACTGCCAAACCTGTCCTGCTGGATGTTGAGCCGTTTGCATAATGGTTACCAAGGTGTCTCCAGACTCTTTCACGTCTGTGTTCATTGTGAATCTGTGAAGGGAACGGGGTGCCAGTGGCAGACCTGCCAGTTCTGGTGTTCTCTGGCGAATGCCAATTGAGCTGCACGGAGCTGGGCTGTGAGCACAGAACCCACTAGAGAACATTGGGTCCTCATACCACCCTCATGAAGTCTGTTTCTGAGTTTGGTCAGAGGAATGCACACCAGTAGCCCACAGGAAGTCATTTCGTAGGGATCTGGCAGGGCTCCTCCTGTTCCTCCTCGCATAAAGGAGCAGATTCCGGTCCTGCTCTCCTTGTGTAAAGGCCTGTCTCCTGGTCTCTCCTCCATGTTTGTCAGACTGTACTGGGAGACACAGCTATGATGTGTCTCCCAGTACAGTGAGAGATGTGCCGTCCTGCAGGAGCTGGACTGTCTGTGCAAGCTAATTGGGCTGCAGGTACTGCTTTATGCTACCAGTAGTAACATGGACACTAGCAAAACTAGAGAGGAATCAGTCAGAAAGGATAAGGATAAGGAGTGTGGCCTGTGGCCACCACTTACAAAACCATTCCCTTCTTGAGGGTTGTCTTTCTGTTGCCTCTCCAGTGCACCTGTTGTCACTTTAATTTGCACCAAAACAGGTGACTTTGATTCACAATCACTTATACTTCCTAACTGGACAGATTGATATCCCTGGAGTTTAATTGACTTGGTGTTATGCTGTAATGATTGTGTTCCCTTAATTTCTTTGAGCAGTATATAATGTTGATGCTATATCCTAAATTCACTTTCATGTTTATTAACTTACATGTACATTTACTTTATTCGGCAAGCCCTTTTACTTTGTAAAGATACTTGAAAACCATGCACTTGAAAAATAATATACAAGCTGCCATTATTGTTTCATGGCAGCAAAAAGCCTCCGTAAATTCTAGCAGCAATGGATTATTGTTATCCCTTCACACAATATCTCTGTCTGATTCATCAGACCATTCTTCATCAAATTTTATTTCATGAAGAGCTAAAGCCAACTCAACTAGAACAACAGGATCTATCCAATACGTAATAGGTCATAGGAATCATCAGTGCAGAATTGTATTCCTTAATGATTCTGGTATTCCTCCAATATTTTGCCCCTGTTTGGTTGGAGGTAACTAGAATGAATTGGAATGGAAATAATTTGTTAAATATGTTTGTTTTTGACAGAGCAATGTGCATATTATCATTTGAAACATTTCCTTGCAAGACCTTTTCAGATTAAAGAAATATATTGAAAATTGTAGAATGCACAAAAAACATTTAACCATTTATTACATTTTGCACTTTCTGAAAGCATTTGGAAGAAGTCACTTGCCCACCACATTACACTGGGCAACAAGTTAGGCAGCATAATATTTGTCAAGTGAAGAGTAAACCAAATCAGTGAGCATTTCTTTTATTATACACTCCTTATAGGTTTTGTGCATGGTTTCGCCCAATTAACTGTAGGGTTTGAAATGGGTGAGAATTGTTGTTTTCTAATAAATGAAACAGCTGTATTTCTCTGTCTGACGACACTTGAGGAGGTTGAAGAAGGTTCATCTTGTGGGCATCTCTTTTGAAGCAGCTAAGCAGAGCGTAGTCCCTCAAAACTGACTCCAGAATCTCAGGCTGTATGTAATATGAAGCCACGTTATGCTCGTAGAAAGAGGTGGTCATCATGCCCTCATCCAACATCTATTATAGACAGGCAGCACAACATAGAAAAGATGGCAATCAAGTTGGGATTAGAAAATAAACATTTATACATTGTAAAAAGCAAACCAATTGCTTAGCTATCATTGTTCTGTGAGATGAGTGTACTTCAATGGGACAAAAATGTAAGATTCAGTTCACTCTACAACCTCTGAGCTGTACTTGAATATGCAGCTCCAAATGGCAGAAATCCTTTTCATATTTTCCAGCATGCACTATTCCAGGTGTATTTTCTGAATGGATGGTTTGAAATTTAGCATGTTGAGTAATCTTATCCTACACAAACACAGATATCTTCGTTTTTTCATATAAACATATCTACAGCCATATTGCACCCCTTGTTGAGATGGCTGATTCAGGATGTATTATTTCCCAATAAACAAGGTTTAGAACTGTACCAGTCCAATACAAATTGCTGGTCACTTTGCAAGCTGGCTGGTAAACTAGGAGTTTCAGTCAACTGTGTTATAGTGTAACTGATACTTCAAATAAAATGTATGTGTAAGAAAGCATTCGCTTGGTGAATACTACTTGAATGCCAATGAACTGAACAACCATCTGTATATGCGGTAGAATACTGTCTTTATTTAAATTTGATGTGTACTAATCCAGTAAACATAACATGCAGAATTGAACATTTCCAGTTTAAATAAAAAATGTTACAGACAGGTGACAAATTAAAGGAAGAACCTGAATGCTTGACCCTTACAGTGAGGTTGCCTGGAGGTTCTGTTATGCAGTGAAGGGCATTTTCCTGGCATGATTTGGGTCCAGTTATTCCCTTTGTGGGAAAGGTCACTGTAAATCATTACAAAGCATTTCTGAGTGATCACATTTATCCTATGGTGAAAAATGTCTGTCCTGATGAGTCTCTTCCATGATGAAAATGCCCCAATCCACAGGGCACAAAGAGTCACTGAAAGGTTTGATGAGAATACAAATTATGTGAATCATAAGCTATGGCCTTCACAGTCATCAGATCTCAACCCAATGGGAGATTTTGGGACAAGATTTTTGACAGCCCTTGCCACCACCATCATCAAAACACCAAATGAGGGAATATACAGCTCTGGAAACAATTAAGAGACCACTGCACCCTTTTCTTTCCTTTCCAAAATAGTCAGAAATGTAGGTTTTGAGTGAGGGACAGAAGGGTTAAAATGTAATGTTCCTCACTCAAAACCTTCCTATCTGAAAACAGTGCAGTGGTCTCTTAATTTTTTCCTCAGCTGTATTTTGGAAGAATAGTGTCGACTCATGGAATCTATACCAGGGTGCATTAAAGCTCTTCTTGCTGCTTGTGATGGCCCAACAGCTTATTGAGACATTTTACATTGTTTTTTTCTTTAATTTATCACATCTCCATTTTGTCCCCTTTCTGATTTTCTCTATTCATGCCAATATCTTTTGCTTGATGTTATTCGAATTTTAACCAAAAAGTGTAGGCTCAAAAAGACAAGGATCCTGTTACATCGGGCAAAAAAATCCCACATGAAAGGTCAATCATGATGGTCGTAAAGTTTTGAAGTGCTTTGCTGCATAGGAATCTGGAAGATTTGCCATCATCGAAGGAACCAAAGGTTCTGCTTTATAGCAGATAATTAAAAGATCCATATGCTGAATTTGAAGTACATCTGCAGAAAGGCAATACATTTAATGTGTTGACCAAACCTAAACATAATTGAGATTTTCTGGCAGGACCTGCAATTTGTGTTTTGTACTCAAATGTACAAAACACAAATGCCATTGATTTAAAACAGTTCTGCATGGAAGAGTGGGCCAAAATGATTCCACAGCAATGTGAAAGAGTTAAACAACCACAGAATGCTTTTAGAGCCAGTCATTGCACATAATGAGTTATCAATTGCTACAGGGCGCTCATAGTTTATAAGAGCGCCATGAAGCAATTCATTTATGATTTTGGCTAATGATTGTAAAGAAAATAGAGAATCAATAAGGGAACCTTTTTTTTTTACTAAATTGTATGTGGATTAGTTTTAAGGTTATAAAATTGGACTTTGTTCTGTGTATTTTTTTCTGTACAGAAGTTAAACAATGGGAATTAAGACACAACACCTTAAAATTAGAAACATTGCTTGTGATGCAGCACCTTTCTGATGAGTTCTACCACTCCAGAAAGGTGCTGACAGACCAATTTTTCGGACACCCATTATGTCTTGTTTTGTAGTGTCAGGGGCATTGCCATACTGATTCAATGTGGTTTGCAGATACATCAACGGCTCAATCCAGGACTGCACAAGCATTAGTACAGAGTGGAGAAGCCACTTGTCCTGCACGACACAATTTAAAAAACACACAAGTGGCAACAAGTCTTGTGACTGTATCAATTATTGAGGACTACTCAGTTACATAAGCACGGTCAAAATGCCACCATGACCACTATGACCCCAAACTCCTTAAGGCACAGATGAAATACCTTAAAAATAGGGGAAATTGACACACGCACACGCACACACACACACACACAAGTATTAGTTTACGGAATAATGGAAAAGCTGAGAGTGCTGAATTGATTGACACCCTGTTCTAAACGCATAGCAACGCATTGTTGTGTTTTAGGGCTATACATAGTGTGTGTGTGTATGTGTGTGTGTTTGGTCCCACAATGTACACACAATCATACAATTTAAGGTAGCCTCAAATCTCAATTACCAGAAAAAAATTCTGGATCTGAAGCAACAGTGCAAAATAAAACAGTCCAACATACAGGTCCCATTGACTTACAGAGACATGCTGGATTTCACTCTTGGTAGTAGGAATGGGAAAATTTGGTGCTGCACGTGTGTCCTGACTCGTTTCTCTGGGAGCGCATTGGGAAGGGTACATACATCTCCTCCTATTTACCAGACATATAATATAAAAGAACATGGCAGGTTAACACTTATTCTAGGCTAACTCCAGCTAATAGGGACAATTATTCTGTCAACTCTGTGCAGGTAATCATTATTTTATAGATAACCTAAGCACAATTTCGCAAATAACCCATATTTTTGGATTAGGTAGGCTATTGATTCATTTTCAGTTTGGCTGTCAAAGAAGCACTCAACACGGAATATTTCCACATCACCCCAGAAAGCACATTTTGTCAATGTCAGCTTCAGATCAAAGGATAGGATTCGCTTTTACTACGTCGAAAGGAGGTTGGCGGTGGGTGTAAGAGACCAGATGGAATATTGTAACTGTCACACAAATGACAGAATTAGATTAGACAATATCTAATCTATTTTGAGAAGCCAATCTGACTGCAAAAAGGGGAACGACCCACTTAAAGACATGTTAAACGGTCATTGCTGTCTACATATATAGTTAGCTAAATATGAAATGCATTACTTAAAATTGTATGTTTTATGCAATTTGGGGTCACTTCAAAATGTTCTTGTTTATAAAAAAAAATTACATTTCATGTCCATTGCAATAAAATCTATTTAATCAGAAATACAGTGTAGACAATGTTAATATTGCAAATTGCTAATATTGCTAATTGTTATTGTAGCGGAAAACGGCAGATTTTCAATGGAATATCTACATACAGTAGGCATACAGATGCCCATTTTCAGCAACAACTACTCCTGTGTTCTAATGATACGTTGTGTTTGCTAATCCAAGTTTATCATTTTAAAAGACTGATTGATCATTAGAAAAGCCTTTCACAATCATGTTACATCCGCTGAAAACTTTTGCTGATTAAAGAAGCAATACAGCTGGCCTTTTTTTGATTATCAAAAGTGTTTGTGGGTTCAATTACAGGCTTAAAATGTCCATAAACAAAGAACTTTCTTCTGAAACTCATCAGTCTAGTCTTATTCTGAGAAATAAACACTATTACATATGAGAAAATGCTAAGAAACCTAAGATCTCGTACAACAATATGTAGTACTACCTTCACAGATCAGCCCAAACTCTAATGAGAATTAAAAGGGTAGTGGGAGGCAGCAGTGCACAACTGAGCAAGGACAAATAAATTAGTGTCTAGTTGGCGGAACAGAGGGGTTCAGTAGGGGTCATCACTATCCATAGTCTCTGAAGCAATACTAATAGTTTTGATCTTCATATGGTAAAGATCTAAATTTATTTGGGTGTCATATTTCCTGTTAAGCCATTTGTTACATTGGTCGCAGCCAAGAACTAGCACCATTAGCTTTATTCTAATTCGTGAACTGAAACCATGCAATACAATCTAACAGGAGCTGCATTATCCTATAAAATTACTTTTTGGATTAAAAGTACATTTTGTAAATTTGTTTTCGCCGGACTGTGTAAGTGGGGTCGGCCTAGAAGAGCGAATGTCTCTTACTGACCTACTGACTGAGTGCATGACTGACTCTCACTTGTTAAATAGCATAGTGGTTAGAGACACTGACTATGGAGCAACAGGTGCAGTGCTGGACTCCCAACACAGTCAAAACACATTATGCCTTAGGATATGTTCAGGATAGACAAAAACTTTGCAGGCTCCAACCTTCAGTAGCTACATTATAGGAAGCCTAAAATAAAACTGTTTACAGTTATAGTGCAACTATTTTTGGTAGAATTTCAAATTATGCATTCGAATTTGTTCAGGAAAGAAAAAAATGTCACTGGCTACATAATTCTCTTTTCTTTTCACTTGATGAAATTGTCAGTTATCGTCCCCTATATTGATAGTTACTTTATCAATGCCATTGAAAAAAACAGCCAGTGGCAAATGCCATACAGATCATAGATACAATTTGTTGTGGAGGTAAACATAATAAAAAAACATACTTAGTTTAACACAATGCCTAATGGTGTTTAACGACATATTTAAAGATTTTACAGCAGACTTTGAATCGACAGACACTCGATCATTTCCTACAATACATTCACAACTGTGTGTAGAATATTTTTTTTCTGTAAGGCAATATGTATTTCATATCCATTGAGTGAAATTGTGGCCAATGGTATGGATGGCGTAAAATGCCATCAACAATATCAAATACACAGTGCCCCTTGATTTTTTTTTGCATTCAATCATTCTGTACAGTCACCTGAACATTTCCCACAATACATTCATTGTGTCGTACGGAATAGTTTTTCTGTATAGAGTAATATGTACATTCAGTCTATTATAATGTTTTGCATTGGGGGCTAAATAGGGTGTGGAAAGTAGTGTTGGTAAATGTTTTGCACCATTTCTTATGATTAAACAAGTTTTACTTACTCTACACTCTCTCCTGAATATTTCCTACACTGCCATCTCTGTGGAACATTCTATAGTTTTTGATCTATGGGGCAGTATGTATTCCATATTCAGTCATTTGCATTGTCTGAATTTTTACCTTGGAGTGTGTTTTAATGCATTTTTAAGAGTAATTTCAAGAAAAACATTTCACATCTATTGAGTTACATTGTGGCCAATGGTATGGATAGTAAAATGCCAGTAACAACTGCAAACAAACAGTGCCCCTTGATTTTCCAGCATACTCTGTATCGACAGATTTTCCTGAACATTTCCTACAATACATTCACTGCGGCGTATAGAATCGTTTTTCTTTATGAGGCAACATGCATTCCATATGCAGTATAGAGTGAGGGAAAAAAATATTTGATCACTGCTGATTTTGTACATTTGCCCACTGACAAAGAAATTATCAGTCTATAATTTGAATGGTAGGTTTATCTAAACAGTGAGAGGCATAATAACTACAAAAAATATCCAGATAACACATGTCCAAAATGTTATACATTGATTTGCATTTTAATGAGTGAAATAACTATTTGACCCCTCTTCAAAACATGACTTATTACTTGGTGGCAAAACCATTGTTGGCAATCACAGAGGTCAGACATTTTGTGTAGTTGGAGGGATTTTGTCCCACTCCTCTTTGCAGATCTTCTCCAAGTCATTAAGCTATCGAGGCTGACATTTGGCAACTCAAACCTTCAGCTCCCTCCACATATGTTCTATGGCATTAGAGTGTGGAAATTGGCTAGGCCAATCCAGGACCTTAATGTGCATCTTCTTGAGCCACTCATTTGTTGCCTTGACCATGTGTTTTGGGTCATTGTCATGCTGGAATATCCATGCGCGATCCATTATTAATGACCTGGCTGAGGGAGTGAGGTTCTCACCCACGATTTGACGGTACATGGCCCCGTCCATCGTCCCTTTGATGCGGTGATATTGTCATGTCCCCTTAGCAGAAAAACACCCCCAAAGCATAATGTTTCCACCTCCAAGTTTGATGGTGGGGATGGAGTTATTGGGGTCATAGGCAGCATTCCTCCTCCTACAAGTACGGCGAGTTGAGTTGATGCCAGTGAGCTTGATTTAGGTCTCACCTGACCAAAATACTTTCACCCAGTTCTCCTCTGAATCATTCTCCTCTGAAAATTTCAGACAGGCCTATACATGTGCTTTCTAGAAAAGGGGGACATTGCAGGCGCTGCAGGATTTCAGTCCTTTACGCCGTAGTGTGTTTCCAATAGTTTTTTTGGTGGCTATGATCCCAGTTGCCTTGAGATCACTGACAAGGTCCTCCCTTGTAGTTCTGGGCTGATTGCTCACCGATCATTGCAAATCCACGAGGTGAGATTTTGCATGGAGCCCCAGATTGAGGGAGATTGAAAGTACTGTTGTGTTTCTTCCAATTTTAAATAATCGTACCAACTGTTGTCACCTTCTCACCAAGCTGCTTGGCGATGGTATTGTAGTCTATTCCAGCCTTGTGTAGGTCTACAATCCTGCCCCTGACATCCTTGGACAGCTCTTTGGTCTTGGCCACTGTGGAGAGTTTGGAATCTGATTGATTGATTGCTTCTGTGGAAAGGTGTCTTTTATACAGGTAACAAGCTGAGATTAGGAGCACTCCCATGAACAGTGTGCTGCTAATATTTAATGAGTGAAATAAGTAAAATAGATCTATTTAATATTATGTATTATGTGTTTTACGGCAGACTTTAATATTTGAAGCCAAAAAACTGATGTCTAATTGTTGCTACAGAATCTCTAATGCTGCCAGCATGACGCTACTCTAGAGCATCAATGCCATGAATAATAAAACAGTAGATGTGCTTGTCATGTATGGACACTGTGCTTAAAGTACTGCATTAATAGTTACAGCACCACACAGTTCGATTGGGCTATGATTGTTTAGTTATGCCTGATGGACAGTTGATTGGTTCGTTCACTAACATAACTAATTTGTGAGTAAAGCAGAAAGTAGTGTTGGCTACAAACCGCTCCCTCTGAAATATTTAAAACACAACATTGCCGATGAGGATGACTGGACTTTCGCTACTACCACCTGCTCCTTTCCTCACATTGTCTGGTGAGCCCGAGTCCATGGTGTCGCTAGTTAGAAAACTTCCAAACGTACCTGGTCGTACTCGGACTTCATGATGACAAAGATACACAGAAAAGGCACGGCTAGTTCACTGCTTGGGCGCAGAGGGCCAGCATGTGCTTAGAACATTAGGTATAGCTAATACCTACAGTGAAAGCATGGCTTTCTTGAAGACATACTTCGCAACACCACAAAGTGCATTTCACCAGCGATTAATATTTGGGCAGCGTCATATTAAACCAATTCCAGGTGAGTCTGTAAACCCTATGTGACTAATTTGAGGGGATTAGCTAGCTCATGCAAATTTGGTGCTCTCCATGACAAGATGATTCGGGATCAACTGATAGAACACACAAACAACCCAAAGGTGAGGGAAAAACTGTTAGAGCCAGACGATCTAACACTTAAGCAGGTTACCTCATCCTGGCAACACAAATGATCTGTGTTATTTGTGGGTCTTGGCTGTCTCCCAGCTTTTACACACCAGCCTTTGATCGACCTCACACAGCCACTGCGTCGTATTCTGCTGACTCTTCACAAAGTGGTTGATGCTGAGATTTAAAGCCTACTGAAACAGGACATCATCAAACCAGTCGATGTGTCCCCTTGGATCTCGAACCTGGTGATTGCAAGGAAGAAGTCAGGGTCCCTACTTGTCTGTACGGACCTCTAACCAGTGAACAAGGTTGTTATTCCTGATAAATATCCACTGCCTACCTCTGAGGAACTCTCAGCCATGTTCATCGTCTTTTCCAAACTGGACCTTCGACAGTGCTACCTCCAGTTGCCACTGCACCCCAGCAGCAGGGACCTTTGTGATGTGATATTTGTCATGCACGCGTGGAATTCTTCGCTACAAAAGGATGCCATTTGGACTGAGTTCTGCTCCCAGCTGTTTCCAAAAAGTGATGACCTTAGGGCTTGCTTGCATCCCTGGGGTGGCCATATAGATGACATCGTCATTCATGGGCCTACAAGTTTTACACATAACAAGTGCCTCCACAGGGTGTTTACTGCACTGGCCATACACAGGCTAACACTCAATGGAAGCAAGTGTGTCTTTTCGGTGGCAGGTGTCGAGTTTGTGGGTTTTCGGCTGTCGGCGTCTCCTCTCTCCAGTCCAATGTCGAATGCCACAGCATAGGTAGCCTCCTTTCTGGGCATGACCGGGTACTGCCTAACATTTCTACTCAAGTATACCTCCACCACTGCCCTACTACAACAACTGTTATGTAAAGACGAGCCCTGGGTGTGGTCATAAGCTTGCAGTGAGACTGTAAGCTTACTCAAGTCGCAGCTCACGTCTTCTGTTTTGGTCCATTTCAACACCGCCAGCCCTATCCTGGTCACTTGCAAACGCATTGGCCATGGCGGTCAGGGCAGTGCTATTGCAAATACAAAATGGAGAGAAGCCCATCGCTTTCGATAGGTGAGCATGAGGAGATAGCCTGTGTCTGGGTATGTGAGCGATGGCACTTGTACCTATATGGCCATTCCTTCACTCGGACCTCACAGCCCTGCTGTCGACATCAGGCACAGGCCACAGACCACGGAGACTGCACCGATGGTCTGACCGCCTGCCGCCAATATAACTTCAACCTCAAGTTTACACCAGGATGTGACAATGTCGTGGCAGATCTGTACTTCTGCTTGGTCACTGCTGCGGCCCCCCACATTTGATTGTTTCTTTTGGTAACGTGGAAAATTTTTGAGTAAAGCAGATAGCAGTGTTAGTTACAAACCGCTCTCCTTATTTAAAACAAAGCATTGATACACCAAGGCTTATGTCATAGAGCCCCTATGAATCAGAATAGAGCAATTTGACAGCAATCTTACCTTGGACCTGTTCTAAACAATCTACAATAAAAACACATGGAAGAAGTGGCATTTCAGTTCTTAAAAAAGCTATGAAACATAAATAGCCACTGTCATGCATAGCTTAATGCATAAAATGATTGTAAATTTAAGTCTTTTTGTGATAGTTTAAGCTCTTTCTTCACATGCTCATTTAAAAAATCTATTGAAAAAAGGGAACTGCTAGCATCATTGAGCCAAATAAAGATAATACTTAGAGAATTGGTGGCCTATAAGTCTGTTTAACAATTATGCTAAATTATTTGCGTTGGTATTTGCAGAAAGGTTAAAACAAGGATTACACTCCATAATAGATGAAGACCAATCTGGTTTAATGCATGGACAACACATGAGCAACAACATAAGATTAATACTGGATTTGATATATTATAGCCACTTTATTCCAACAAAGTTGTATTTTCTTTATTGATTTTACAAGGCATTTGATACGGTTGAGCACACGTTTATATTTAAAGCAGTTGAATATTTTGGATTTCATCATAATTCTTTGGAAGCAATCTAAACCCTGTACAATGGTTGTTCAGTTGGTGCATGGTATCTCACAAAGGTTTTCTATTGATAGAGGAATTCAGGAGGAATGGCCAAATTCCTCTTGTATTTCTATTGTTTACTCAAATCATGGATCCGCATATCCGCATATCAAAATTTTGTGGTATTTCAATTTTTGGAAGAGTGCTAAAAATGTCTGAATGGGCTGATGATATGAGATTTTTTTTAAGTATAGCAATCTGGTAGTCAAAGCAGTGATTGTGTTTAACAATTTTCAAGGGTATCAGGAATAAAAATACATCTTAGTAAGTCTGTCCTGTTTCCACGTAAGCTTTGTAGTTAGTGTACAAGACTTAGATGGAGTTCCTGTTACAGTTATATGTCTTGGAATTGCGATATCTAGAGATACAAAAAAGCGTAGTGATTTAGGTTTTAATCAACTTATTAAAAAAACAAAGAAAAAAAATAATGAATGGCTATTACAATATATATCATTATATGGAAATGTTTTTCTTTCCAAAGCTGAAGGGCTGTCAAGTTCAATAAATGTATCAGATGCCTAAAGAAAAATGTTGACAAGAAGCTTTATGATTTTGAGGAACAAACCTCATTACCTTAAAAAATATGTATTACGTAACATAGAGATCAAGGTGGTCTTAAGGTTTTGGATCTTGAAACACTAAATTGCGCCTTTAAGATAAAGTGGATAATCAGTTTTCTTCAAAACAAGGATACCATTTAGAACATTTCCTAAATATATATTGGATTAAATAGGTGGCCAGGAGATTTCCTCACAATCTGACAGATTTGCAAAGAAGAGTTGGCAAATATTGCTAAGCCAAGATGTACTATGCTAATAGACTCCTACCCAAATTGACAGAGTGCTGTAATAAAATCAAAAGGTGCTTCAAGAAAGTATTTGCAACCAGGTTATTGTGGGTTTTTGACATGACATATCTTTGTCTATATTTTTGCATCACAAAAACCTGGCATTATAACAGGGGTGTGTAGACTTTTTATTTCCACTGTAAATGAAAGATATACAGCTCTGGAAAAAATCAAGAGTCTATTGAACCTTTTTATTTCCTTTTCAAAAATGAGGAGGGCAGCATTACACGCTGTGCCTCCGTCTCTCAGGAAAAGCTACTGGACCGGGTCATCTAACACGTTGAGCTCATCTATTGAGTTTCTGAGGAGTCAAGCACTCTGTAAGTACCACAAACATCTCCTACCTACTGTCACCTCCAAAATTGTTATCACCCTTGACAAAGATGACTGTATAAAATAAACAACATAAATAATTATATTTTGGTTTGGTTTTCAGCAAACATGCTATTCTATATAGCCAACCATTATCATTTCAAAACAATTTATGTATTTTTATTAGTCCTATCAAACGATTAAAATAATTAATTGTGATTAATTGCATAAACATCAGTAGTTTATCGCGATTAATTGCAATTTTACAATGTGTTAAAATTTGGCCCTGAATAAAAAAAATATGTTTAAAAACTGTGGATTGTGTTAATGACATTGTTTTATTTGAAATTGAAGTGCAGGAGCTATCCAAGTTGGTCCATTTGTACAGGGTATGTAATGGCCCTTAAGGGATATGTTGTTACCCGTCAACATACTTTGTTCACTATGCATTATATCCAGATAGAGGCACCACCCATTTCCTGTATTACAGACTTTACATATTGTCCAGTTTACTTGTTAACCTTGCTGCTTACTAGCTATTATAGTAAACAAAAAGGTGTCTAGACAAAAAATATTCTATGAACTACTGACTAATTATTATATAAACATTGCTTCCAATTAAAAATGTTGTAGTTTTGAGTATTTATTTGTAGAAAAAAAAATAACAGGTCAAAATAACCAAAAACGATGCATTGTTTTCAGACCTCAAATAATGCAAAGAAAAGTTCATATATATTTTTCAACAAAATATTATTTTTTTTTAACAATTTTTTAACTGAGGAAGAGTTCAGATATCAATATTGCGTGGAATAACCCTGATTAATCACAGCTTACATGTGTCACATTGCTTTTTGGGTGACTTTATGCCACTCCTGGCACAAAAATTCTAGTAGCTCAGCTTTGTTTGAAGGCTTGTGACCATCCATCTTCTTCTTGATCAAATTCTAGAGGATTTCGATGTGGTTCGGGTCTGGAGATTGGGCTGGCCATGACAGGGTCTTGATCTGGTGGTTCTCCATCAACACCTTGGTTGCCCTGGCTGTGTGGTGTGGAGCATTGTCCTGCTGGAAAAAAAACTATTCTAAAAGAGTTGGGGAGCATTATCAGAGCAGGGAAGCAGGTGATCATCCAGGATAACCTTGTACTTGGCTCAATTCATGCGTTCTTCAAAAAGACATATTTGCCTGTTTCCAGCCTTGCTGTGGCTTATATTCCTCTCTATGTCTCCATCTCACCATTAGATGACCAGGTGTTGGGCAGAGAAGATGACCTTCATTCGTCTACAGTTCAATCTTTATGGTCTTTTGCAACCTTCAGACTGGCTCTTATTTGCATCTCATAGATGAAGGGCTTTTTTCAAGCTTTGCACAACTTCAGCTCTGCCCCTAGGAGCCTGTTTTGAACCGTCTTTGCCATGCACTTCACCCCAGCTGCTGTTTGCCCTCCTTTTTGTAGGTCACTTGATGTCATCCTTCAGTTGTTGAGTGACATTTGAATGAGTGGCCGGACATCTCGGTCAGTGGACAGCTTTTCTTTTCAACTCTTGTCATGCTGAATAGTTCCCTTTTAGGTACTACTTCCACTGTTTTTGCCATCCAGCTGGTCCTATTGCAAGAGGAGAGATGACCACAGTAGTGGTTTTTATACTTTTCCTTGTTAAATTAGATTTGGTTCAGGTAATCACCTAATCACTACTTCATTAAATAAAATGAGCTGTGCCTGTGTTGGAATTTAAAGGACACTGGAATGGAATGGCTGCCATTAATGTAGAGAAAAATTAGGAGTGGTCAGAATTTTTTCCATAGCTGTATATTTATAATGTATGTATAATATAAATACAATTCTGGTGAAGGATCCCAGTAAATCTCACCAGGAGGCAGAGCTGGCCATTTTACAGTAATTAATTAATTATTCAATGCTCATCAAATAATGCTAGAGCAGTTGTGTGTAGAACTTCATTAATTTGGCATATTGCAATGTTGTCCCTAATTACTGAGTGTCTTCTTTTGCAATTTCCTAAACCTACTCTATTATGTGGGATTAAAGGTAATGTGTTATATTGATTGGAAAATGAAACCTCATTAGTTGGCGTCAGATAACAAATGAACAGAAACAAAGACAGAAAAGTATCCCATTACACTCTCCCTCAGCTTGTAACCCTCCTTTCTGGGTAACATATCCCACCCTCCCCTCCGAAAACAATTACCCCCCGCCTCACTTACAAACACTTCTTGGTCACACTAAAACTCTTTTCCCTCGACTGATCAGATGAATGGTCCAGCAGAGATTCTTAAACTACACACAAACAGATTAAAGCATTGAAGGCACAATCTAGAATTTCATGAATTACTGTGGTGAATGTTTTAAATAGTAGAGGGTTTGCCAGCTTTTATTTGATAATCAGACGACACCTCCACCCTAATGTTATCAATTCAGAACAAATATATACTGCAAGAGGAGTATGTGGGGGGCAGTTACGTTGTTTTTGATTGACATTTTGGGAACCGCACTCGGATGTGACAATACTTGTTGCCTACAAAATAGTCTTTGTGGTGATGTAGATCACAAAATAACTGCCTTAATATATTACAAATGTGCCAATATTATGATATTATTATGGGCATAAATACGTTTCATTCTTTTTGTCAAATGGCAGGCAAGTATCGATCACAAAAGGATGAGCTCATCACCATGCAAATTCAACACCATTTTAGGTTTGTCATTACTTATTTAATTTCTAACCAAATTAACTGAATTCTTTCAATTAGTAGTGACAGGACCACACAACTTATCATAATGCAACTTCCTATGTATAGTTTCTTTATGAACTAGATTTTACATGCTGTCACAGATCTAGAAGGACACAGGTGCAGAGACGGAGTGGTGGTAGTAATCCATAGTTTAATTTAAAGAAAGATACAAACAAACTTAAAGCAGCCCAAATGCCAGGGCTGCATAACCTTCGGCGGACAAGCCACATTAATCCACACTAGTGTGGGCAAACATGCAACATAAATAGGTTCCCCAATTGGAGGCAACAACCAACACCTGCCTCCAATTGGGGAGACCCAAGAACATAGAGGTGCCTAGAGGCATCCTTTTTAGTCCCGTCCTGACTATGGCCCCAGCCAGTGTGAAGATGGCTAGGGGCATAGCCAGGATGTGACACATGCATTTTTACATGAGGCTTAATGCAGTGCATTAAAGAATTATTTAACCCCATGGTAAAGATTTTTTTTTACAGATTTTTGTATTAATAATGAGCTTGCACTCAAAATGAGCGAAATCTAAACTTTAATTTAAATAATGTTGTTAACCAATAAATAGTATTTATTGAAACGTCTTAGAGGCACCATTCCAAATTCTTCTGACCCTAATCGTATGGAAGCATCATTCATATATACGTTTTTCATTGTCTTTTGGAAATATTAAATGGCCATTATCCCAAACTCAAATTTACCCACTAATATGGGGAAGGTCCCTCGTGCAAATCTTTTTTTGTATTTCATTTTCTCTAAATTTACGGTTAGATTTCTCATAGTTTTACACTACGATCAAGCTGCTAAACAACGAATACATTTGGAATAGGCTTTTTGGCCTATCTTTACCAAGAGGGCAATAATTGTGGAGGGCACTGCATCAGCAGAAGAGAATTTGAATCTATTATGCTCCTGATAAATAGCCTTCCTTTTACAGTTCTATATTATTCCTTGCATATATCCTTTACAATTAACTTCCTTCTCAAACAGTCACAAATCTGTACTGTAACTATATAAACCAGTCTTTTTTTGATCGTTGATGATTATTATTTGCATATATTCACTTGATGAAGGCTATGTTTCAAGTCTGTTACGCATAAAAAAGTAATACAAATTGTACCTGAGGGATCATGCACTGGGCAGGCAAGCTTGTGTGATCAGCAGCTGGTCAAACATTCAGACAATGAGAGATGGTTCAGGGAGGAAATTGAAGATGCCAAGAACTATAACAATACAAGACACCTGACACAAGCCGCACCTGTCCAAATTATTGATGTGTAAGAGGACTGGCATTCAGCTTCTGTGTCCTAGAAAATCCTTTGATTTATCCAAGGAATGCAAACTTGCTGAATTAAAGGCCTTGTAAAAATATATAATCATAATAATAAACCAACAACATCCATTAAATAAGTTATTTATTTGTTTAATTAATGATTTGGTGTGTGAAAAAAACCCTATATTAAGTTCGCTGACTGTAATAACTGCATCCAGTTGCAGGCCTAAACAATATAAGTGGTAGCTGCTGTAGCACTCATGTCCTGGAATGACTGGTTTCCCCCTATAAGGTGAAGCAGCACAGTTTACAACTGGGTTGCATCACTTCTTCTTTTAACAATACTCTGTAAGCATTTGGGAACTGAGGATACCAATTGATGTAGTTTTGAAAGTGAAATGTTTTCCCATTTTGCTTGATATAGAATTTCAGTTGCTCAACATTTCAGGGTCTCCTTTGTCGTATTTTTTACTTCGTAATGTCCAAAATGTTTTCAATGGGTCTGGACTGCAAGCAGACCAGTTTAGCACCCAGAATCTTTTACTACGGAGCCATGCTGTTGTAGTATGTGCATAATGTGGCTTTGCATTGTCTTGCTTAAATACGCAAGGCCTTCCCTGAAAGATTGTCAGCATATGTTGCTTCAAAACCTGTATATATTGTTCAGCCTTACAGATGTGCAAGTCACCCATGCAATGTGCACTAATGCACCCCCATACCATCACAGATGCTGGCTTTTGAACTGGGTGCTGATGACATGCCGGATGGTCCCTCTCTTTAGCCTGGAGGACATGGCATCCATGAATCCCCAAAAATTATTTCAAATTTGGATTTGACAGACCACAGGACAGTTTTCCACTTAACCTCAGGCCACCTTAAATGAGCTTGGACCCAGAGAAAGCAGCTGCGTTTCTGGATATTTTTCATGTATGAAATAAATTAAGGGTCCACATAAATCACAAATCTAGTCTTGATGAACCAAATATTTTAAAGATCAAAGTCTTTACTGTACATTGTGTTATTCACTGAGAAAAAAATTATGTAACAACAGACAATGGAAACAAATATAACTAACTGAGCACTGGATTCAAACTCGCTAAGAAAATCAAAGTAATCAATTGAAATCACAGGCTGATCACAAGAATGGTAAGGGATTAGATACCAGCAATCTTCTATTTAGCTTTACATGAACTGCAAGTAAGTGATGCAAGTTATTGTGGTAATTGGAGGGAGAAATGTAAAGTTTGTGACTCACACAGGAATTACAGACTGACTTGGAATAAGACAACTGCTTATTATTATACAAAGTATGTCTTTAACATAATACACTGCTTTTTAAACATTTTTAAATTAAAATGTTATTACTATAAACTGCTTTTTTTATTTAGAGACAAATTTTAACACAATCTAAAATTTCAATTATTGTAATCTGAGGGATAGATGTATTACATGGGGGACATAATAACACAGATGGTCTTTCTTTTTGCCTTTTGTCTCTTCATTAATGCAGGGTGAGTTGACTAAGGCTGTATGGAGTTCTATTGGCGTGCTTGGTTTCAGTTATCTGCCTGCTGAATACCTGCTCTAAACACTATGCCTATTGAATACACTAGACCTAGTCAATGTGCCTAATGAGATAGAGAAGAAGCTATGTCGGTGACCTATTGACAGCCTCCTGACCCCTTCCTCTTAACCTCACCCACATCCCTGTCCCACATATTTTCTACTAATACACAATCCCAATCTGCAGGCAGTGCTTAGGGTAAAAGCTTTCCTTGGCTTGGACTTAAATTTGTCCAGAAATGGCTTGTGAAGAAGAGCATCGTCTAAGGTCTAGCGCACAGCAGCAGTCACTCTGGAGTTCAGCTGGGGAGTAATAGTTGATATTGGCTTTATTCAGGCCACTGCCTGCAACTGGACAGGATGAAGTGTGAAATAATGGTAGAATCTGTACAGAACAATCTTGGTAGAATTGTGAGTACCAGGCAGGCAGTAGTATTGATACCAGCATTTTCAGCAGAACCAGCATTCACCATAATCATGAAATGCAATGTCAGTAACTAGTGAAGGTGTGGTGCATGTACATTTTTCACAGCAAAAGTCAAACTAATAAGAAAGTATGCATATAAGTGTCACAAAACAGCTTCATTCTCTTTCATCTAGTGAGACCATGTAACAGAGCAGGCCAACCAAATCTGTAATATGTGACTCAGCAAACTAGGTGCTGCACAATGTCTTCCTTAAATAAAAGAAACTGAACTAATTAAGCTCTGTTGTTTTTTATGTGCTCTTTGTGCCACCATGTTTTATTCATAAGGATGCTAGGCAACTACGCAATTCATTTATTATCGCTCTGTAAACCTCATTTCAACAAGACCCGTTGAGCAATCAAACTGCATTCCTAATCCCAATGAAAGTGTTTATACATATTACAAGTAAAACAAAATGAAACTTCAGCATAGCATGTATTTATAAAGGGCTTCTAAAACGTTACCTGCCTAAATTGGCACAGAGCATGTTACGGGCGCAGGTGGGGATCCAAACGCGGACTGGGAGCAAGAGGGAAAAGGGCAGGTAGAGTGTATGGGGACGGGAGGTAAGGCGTTTAATGAATCGGCGGCGAAGGGGCAGACGAGCGATAGGCAGCGTAGTCAGGGACGGGCAGAGAGTCGGTACACGGGCTGGCGGCAGAAGTACAGTCGGGGACAGGCGAGAAGTCAGAATACCGGCAGACTACAGAAGTACAGGCAAGGGTCAGGCAGAATGATAGGGAACGGGCGATGGGTCGGAGCACGGATAGGCAGGACGAGAAACTGGAGAACGCGAGATGTGGCATGTAAACATGAACCATTGATCTGGCAGGGGTGAAGTGGCAGGGAGCTGTACTTGAATGCGTGGTGATGAGGTGACAGTGGACAGGTGTGTGATTATGTGATTGGTGACAGGTGTGTGATTAGATGCGCACTGAGACTCCGGAGCGCGGGCGCCCTCTGCTGCGCGCTTGCGGAGGCGGGGACGTGACAGAGCAAGCCAATCAGCTGAAGCAAAAATCGACAAGAACCAAACTTATTTTCCAATAAAATCTGTATGTTGGAGAAAGACAAGAGAAAATTATGACATCACTTTGTGTTAAGTGACTGTCTGGAAGACGATGTTATAGTTTAAGATGTAGGCAATGTGTGGATTGTTTCTCCATACAATTGCAGAATGTAGTGCCACAATCCTGTGATCAAATATCAACAGATCTATACACGACTTGATCCACAAATGAAAATATTAAGTAATTTTAAAGTGACAATTTTTTGTATTTATAAATCATACTGGTATACAAATATATGTCAGGCAGTGTTTTTTTCCGGATAGTGAGTTGCATTTAGTATTTAATTTTTTTTCAGAATAGTTATTTTTGAGTTCATTTGCTCGTTCTGACAATTTATTAATATAATTAATTGTGGTTAATGAAATTTTAGAATGTTTTAAATTTGACCAAAAACTAAACAAAAAAGTTGTGCTTCATGTTAGACATAATACATTTTAGGGAAGTTGAACCTCGAAAACAGAATTGTTTAGCAAACAACACAAGTGTAAAGTATGTAAACCTCTGTCCACTATCCAATTGTGAAAATGTACCTTTATTGAAGACCAGTATGATATCATCCCGGGTTTTGAGTTTTTTTTGTGCATATTTTATAGATGATATTTTTAATGAGCCATACCTACAGTGAAGTAGGTACACATGGCTTTTCAAATGTTGTCCATAAAGTTATGATCAGACAATTACACAGTTTTCAACATGGTTTTGGGAGAATGTATGTCTTTGCAAAAATTTATACGGACTTTAATATAATTTTTTGTCGGAATTGGCTTCTGTCTTGCCATTATACTATGCAGGGAGTGCCCGGTTCCAGTCAGAAATTCCTGCAATTCCTTAAAGATTGCCATTAACCTACTGCTCTCCTCCTTTATTCTATTTCTCTTTGCGCTATTATCAATTTCATAAAGACTTCCTGATTTTGACAAATCAGGAAGTCTTTCCCCCTACTTCTTAATAATTTTCTTATTAGTGGTTTCAAGAGACATATACCGCCTTTGAAATTATTGTTTAATCCTTATCAGCAACGTTTTACAGTAAGATCCCATAGATGTTTTTTTATCTCTTTTTAGACAATTGCTATCTCTAACGGATGCAACTCAGAAACCTTTACTGGAATCCTACCGGATAAGCACATTTTATCGAAGGTAAATCAGAATCACTTCAGTTGATGTCAAGTGATGGCAAATTACCTTTGTACATGATCTAGAACATTATTGGTTATATTGATTTTAACAATAATTCACACTTACCCTACTAAGGCATGTATTTGTTTCTTTCATTTACAAATCAACAGCACATTCAACCAACCTTCCTTTCAATTTACCTCTGGTTGACCAGTACACAAAAACAGTAGAAACAATAATTTGGGATATAGAATTTTCTTTTTTTTTTTTTTGGCTCAGTGATTGGGTACAGTGATGGCTGTTCAATTCTTCGTTTCAAAGAGAAATGTATTAAAAATATTTATATAAATATTTATTAAATAACTAAGAGTGTTTGCTTGCCCCCATATGTCTGATCTGATCATTTCAGGAGAGATTATCGTGTGTTTTTCTGATGATATTGGTAGAGAGGGAGGATGGCGCTTTTCTGTGAAAAACTAAAGCCAGTGCGCCTTCCGCTGACTACTAAAATGCTGGATTATTGGATGTACTTTTATATGCACTCAAAAAATATTTCTGATGAGAAACTTTTCTGCAACACTATCATTCTACTATTTCAGCAGATACAGTGGGGAGAACAAGTATTTGGAGCACTGCTTATTTTGCAGGTTTCCCTACTTACAAAGCATGTAGAGGTCTGTAGGTATACTTTAACTGTGAGAGACGGAATCTAAAACAAAAATCCAGAAAACCACATTGTATGATTTTAAAATAATTAATTAGCATTTTATTGCATGACTTAAGTATTTGATCATCTACCAACCAGTAAGAATTCCGGCTCTCACAGGCCTGTTAGTTTTTCTTTAAGAAGCCCTATTCTCCACTCATTACCTGTATTAACTGCAATTGTTTCAACACGTTACCTGTATAAAATATACCTGTCCACTCACTCAATCAAACAAGACTCCAACCTCTCCACAATGGTCAAGACCAGAGAGCTATGTAAAGACATCAGGGATGGGCTACAGGACAATAGGCAAGCAGCTTGGTGAGAAGGATAAAACTGTTGCCGCAATTATTAGAAAATGGAAGAAGTTTGCCAATGAACAGCGGATGTCCAGGCCCATCTGAAGTTTGCCAATGACCTTCTGGATGATCCAGAGGAGGAATGCGAGAAGGTCATGTGGTATGATGAGACAAAAATAGAGCTTTTTGGTCTAAACTCCACTCGCCATGTGTGGAGGAAGAAGAAGGATGAGTACAACCCCAAGAACACCATCCCAACCATGAAGCATGGAGGTGGAAACGTACATTTTTTTGGGATTTTTTTCTGCAAAGGTGACAGGACGACAGCACCGTATTGAGGGGAGGATGGATGGGGCCATGTATCGCGAGGTCTTGGCCAACAACCTCCTTCCCCTCAGTAAGAGCATTGAAGATGGATCGTGGCTGGGTCTCCCAACATGACAATGACCCGAAACACACAGTAAGGGTAACTAAGGAGTGGCTCCGTAAGAAGCATCTCAAGGTCTTGGAGTGGCCTAGCCAGTCCCCAGACCTGAACCCAATAGAAAATCTTTGGAGTGAGCTGAAAGTCCGTATTGCCCAGCGACAGCCCCGAAACCTGAAGAATCTGGAGAAGGTCTTTTTTGTTCAGGTAGAATTGTTATTTTTATCCTGATATGGTTTTCTATTAACTTTATACAACTTATTTTATGTGTGACTTTCAGTAAGTTGTGTCACGTCCTGGCTATGCCGCTAGCCATCTCTGCACTGGGCTGGGGCCATAGTCAGGATGAGACAAAGGAAGATACCTCTATGCATCTCTATCTGGTTGGGTCTCCCCAATTGGAGGCAGGTGTAGATCGTTGCCTCCAATTGGGGAACCCATTTATATGGAATGTTTACCCACGCTTAGTGTGGATGATTTTGGTTTGTAGTAGTTTCTTTCACTCTACCCAACGTCACAGGAGCTGCTTTTAGATTGTTTCTTTACTTTTCATTAAAACATGTATTATCACAGCCTGTACGTCTCTGCGTCTGTTTCCTGCCCCCACCTTGTGACAAGTTGCTCTATTTTATAATTACATATTATTTATTTACTTGTGTAATTTGACAATAATTACTTGAATTTGATAGTTTTTACATTTTGAATTTGGTTTTGTAGTTTGTTATCAAGTATCCTATCACCTCATGGGCCGATTTTATAAAAAAATAATCTGATGTCAAGCAATTCTTAAATTTATGTTTTACCAAATTTTGAGTAAAAATGTTTTGCAGTGTCGATGGCTGTTCGCATATGACTCCACAGCTGAAGAAGCTGGATATGAAGGTTCTGGGCTGGCATGGTAACACCTGGTCGCTGGTTGTTAGGCCTGTTGTATTTTGCCCACCTGTGTTTTCAGCTTTTTGATTTGCCACACCTGTCTAGTGGTTAGATTTTCTTGGCATAGTAGAAATGCTCAGGGTAGTAAAGAAATAAGAAGACAATATTTTAGACACAACATATTATTTTCATCTGGGATCTGTTATTTCAGTCCAGTTTATGTTTGCTGTTGGCTATGGTGAGTTGATTTAAATTTGACACTATGTGGATTTAGCATGGTGTGTGGTTGGTTCAAATGTCTCATTTGTTTTCTGTAGTTTTTTGTGAAACAAATCTTCTGGCCCATGTATGTGCCATAGTGGTGCCTTTCACTACTATGCTTATATTATTGTTCTGGTACTGGTTTGTAAACTTGTAAATGTTAACGTCATTGCTGAAAGAACCATTCTGAAATAATTGGCCACTTGTTTTGAAAGTGGCACCGTTTAGCCAAAAAGGGTCCTGGGACATTGTGTGCTATTAACAGATTTGTGCCCCATATAATTAAAGTGAGTGATTCCACTTATAGATTATACATGTATAAACACCATCTTACACAGCCAGACCCAAATTGGAGGTTTCATAAATTACTTGGTTACACCTTCAGAGTCCCAATTTCCATTTGTAGATGTTCTATAGATAGTATTACTATCAACAAACATTTTTAAAACTTTTTATTGTTAAAATGATACTAATATTCAGTATATACTGTAATCGGTAGAGCATCTATCGAAACACTTCTTGGGCTCTTAATGTGTTCACAAATGTGAAGTACTATTAAATATAAAGACAACAATATTCCTTCTACTTTAGGTTATTATAATTGATCAAATACAGTATAGCCAAATTGTCTGTGTACTCTAGTACATTCAAAGTTCAGAGTTGTTTAATTCCCCATTCTAGATCTGCAGGCCCTGCTACTAACCACCTTGGTTCTCACTGCTCTCATTACAAACATTTAATTGGTCTGTCTCCCTAGACATAAAGCCCTCAACCTTTTCCCTCCCTCTGTGGTACTTCCAGAGTGGAGCTTTGAATCACACCAGACAAATGTTGCGGGTGTCATAGCTGCCAGGCACACAGGCAGACAGGTGGAGGGATGGATCCATAGTTGCAGTGGCATGCCAGGCTTAAAAGAGGACTGCAGCCAGTCTCCCACATTCTCTGGCTTTAGGAGGGAAGAGCTTGATCAATAGCCATGTCTGAGAAGAAGGCAGATTAGACAAAGGGGCCAATGTGTTTCTTTTTTTGGCCATCAATTTCACAGGGACAATGTACCCATTGCTTTTGCAGGACATGATATGTGACAGGACCCTCAGTAAACCTTAGCCATTCAAAGTCTGGTATACTAAAGACATTTTATAATGTGCTACGCAGAACGAACATGTTAACGCTTCTGTAAAGGCCATTGTATTGGATGTGGAACATGTGACATGCTGGGACGCTAGGGCACTTGTACGGACATAATGATCAAAATATCAAGGAAACCTAAGCTCTACCTTGAGATCAAAATGAACAAAGTATAAGACATCTATTGTGATGAAAATTTACACTACACATCTCACAAACTAATAGACTTTTCTACAGTTCTTCCCAACTATTCATGTAATAATTTTTCAAGCAGTGCTTTGGTCAATTCTTCCAGTTTTCTTGCAGGAATACACAGTCTTCTTTGGACTTTTTTCCTATCTAGGTAATCCTCGCAGCTTCAGTTATGTTGAGGTTTGGGCTTTCAGTTGAAAAGTCTAATAGTATTTAATCTGCAGACTTCTGCTCCAGTGGGGTTTTAACAGTCTTTTTTTGTTTGGGGTCATAACTATGCTGAAAGATACCGTTGTGCTCAAACGTTTGCATACACTCAGAGAATTGGCAAAACAAAAATTTAGTGAGCAGGCAAAATATTTCTTATGGGATTCGGACTCAACTGTAGGTCATAACAGAAGTGCACAATCATAAAAAAATAACATGTCAATGAAGAAATAAAACGAATTCACCCCTGTTCAAAAGTCTGCATACCTTTAGTTCTTTATACTGTGTATTGCACCCTTGAGCATCTTTGACAGGGTGCAGTCTTTCGTAATAGTTGTCTATGAGGCCCAAAATTCTTGCAGGTGTTATAGCTGCCATTCGTCTTGGCAAAATGCCTCTAGATCATGTTAAGTCTTTGGTCATCTTGCACGAACCGCATGTTTGAGTGTTTGGGCATTTTCTTGGCATTGGCGCAGTAAAGGCTTCTTTCTGGCTACTCAACCCTGCAGCTAATTTTTGCTCACATATTGTGCACCTTGAAACAACCACACTTTTTTTTTTCTCCTGAGGTTACCTGTGGGTTTTTCTTTGCATCCCAAACAATTCTTCTGGCAGTTTTAGCTAAAATCTTTCTTGGTCTACCTGACTTTGGCTTGGTATCAAGAGATCCCTGAATTTTTGGCAACAAAATGACCGAATGAACAGTACTGACTAGAATTTGCAAGGCTTTGGATATCTTTTTATATCATTTTCCTTTATAAAGTTCCATGACATTGTTATGTAAGTCTTTTGACAGTTCTTTTCTGTTCCCCATCGCTAAGTATCCAGTCTGCTCAGTGCATTCACGTGAGACCAAACAAACTCATTGACTAGGTATACACAGAAACTAAGTGCAATTTAAAAAGACGCAAGTGTGGGAAAATCTACTTTAATTGCCATTTTCACCTGTGTGTGTCATCTTGTGTGTCTGTAACAAGGCCAAACATTCAAGGTTATGTAAACTTTTGATCAGGACCATTTGGGTGATTTCTGTTGTCATCATGATTTAAAAAGGCACCAAACAACTATGTGGTAATAAACGGCTTCATATGATCACTATCCTTAAATAAAATACCTTTTTTGCATGATCAGTCATATTTTCTAAATTATTCTGTCAGGGTATGCATTCCTATGAGCAGAACTGTATTGTTTTTGCATTATCATTCAAAGATTTCTTGCAAGACCTATTATACCCTAAGCGTGGTATTTGGTGCCAGATGCCAACAACAGTATTACTTGATTGGAATGACATTATTTTGAAATGCAGGTTATTACAGCATTTCTCATAAATCTTGACTTCCAATGTCAATACTCTTAAGATATACAGATAATTACAAACATTTACGCATGTCCAAGAGAACAGAATTGACATTATTGCATCCGGATTGCTGCCCAGTTATTTGAATAATGGCGACATAACGTGCTAAACCACCACTAAAGAAATGTTTAAGACTTCATCTTCATCCGCTTAACCGGTATTGGGTCGTGGGGGCAGCAGCTCCAGCAGGGGACCCCAAACTTCCCTTTCCCGAGCTACATTTGCCAGCTCTGACTGGGGGATCCCGAAGCGTTCCCAGGCCAGTGTCGAAATATAATCTCTCCACCTAGTCCTGGGCCTACCCCGAGGTCTCCTCCCAGCTGGACATGCCTGGAACACCTCCCTAGAGAGACGTCCTGGGGGCATCCTTACCAGATGCCCGAACCGCCTCAACTGGCTCCTTTCAATGCAAAGGAGCAGCGGCTCTGCTCCGAGTTCCTCATGGATGACTGAGCTTCTCACCCTATCTCTAAGGGAGATGGCAGCCAGCCTTCTGAGAAAACTAATTTCAGCCGCTTGTACCCATGAGCTAGTTCTTTCGGTCAGGACCCACTTCATGACCATAGGTGAGGGTAGGAAAGATAATTGACCGGTATATTGAGAGCTTGCCTTCCGGTTCAGCTCTCTTTTCGTCACAATGGTGCGGTAAATCGAATGCAGTACTGCCCCGCTGCTCCGATTCTCCGGCCAATCTCCCGATCCATTTTCCCCTCACTCATGAACAAGACCCCAAAATACTTGAACTCCTTTACTTGGGGTAACGCCTCATTCCCTACACGGAGGAGGCCCTCCATCAGTTTCCTGCTGAGAACCATGGCCTCAGATTTAGAGGTGCTAATCCTCATCCCAACAGCTTCGCACTCAGCTGCGAACAGCTCTAGTGAGTGTTGGAGGTCAAAGACCGATGATGCCATCAGGACCACATCATCTGCAAAAAGACTTATGTACTTCAAGTTCTGCATAAGGTGTCTAGTGAAAGTCTGTGTTTAAAAGCAGTGACACGTGTACTCAGGCATCAGAGAATTGGGCAATCATTCATTTTGCAACAAACTCTTTCAAATGAGCTATTACTAACTCAGCTAACTAAAAACAGTTGTCACTCAATTTCTCAGTAATCACAAAAATGTCCCTCTTCCAACGAAGAGACGTCAGTCATTCTAAGTTGTTGGTAAATCCACCTTCTTTTTCAAAACCTGAAACAGTCAGTGGTTTGAAACTAAACCTACACAGATTTCTGTCAATATTATGTGACAATATTTTGAAAAATGGCGTCACGTGACCAGAAGTGTTTTGGAACACTACATGAAACATTGTTTCCGATGCAGTGTGTGTGTCGAGAAGATGGAAACAGTACTGAGCATGAATGCCAAGCAGCCCATCACCACTTCCACTTTTTTGTTAATAAATGCCCTGTGTCCCTGTGGCACAGTGGACATTTTTCTTTGTCTGTAAAGTGGACAAAAATGTGGTAATGCATTATAAATGTTTATAATTTAGCAGACACTCATTTTCAGAGATAGGTGCAACAACCACACACCTTCCTTGTAAGGGCATTCAAATCAATCAGTTATCAGCAAAAATTATTTCTTGAAAGAAGACACTACAAATCAACATAAAAAACAAGTATTGATTTTCGGTATCATTTGAGTGCTGATTTCTATAGGATATGCCGACAGTGAGGAGCTTGCCAAGTAGGGATTTGACTATAAAGGATAAGTTGGTATCAGTGAGTCTGACGTCGTGCATGCAGAACAGGCCAGTTTTCCAGAGCATAAAGCTCATTGTGGTGATAATTGTGGTGACTGAGTGCATGGCATTGTGAAAACTACATTTAATTTATTTAGGTTGATGTTAACGGCAACCCTGGAAATTATATGACCAAAGTTTAGAATTGTTAATATTTACAAGAGTGTTTTTCAGCATGGGTGAAGGACACTTTGTAGCAAAACAGAAAACTTAGTATAGAATGGACTTTTAGCTGGAGGTGGCTAATGTATATCTGGAATGACAGCGAGCGGTCAAACCAGACAGGGATGCCGACAGGAATCCCAGGGCCCAGGAAACAATTGAAAGTTTAGGACCCAAACCCTGGGCCCAAAACATGTATAAATAGCAATGATGTGACTGTTCATAAAACAGGTCATAAATGTTTATTGTTTAATGTTTTAGCTAGGTGGTACTAAATGCCAAGATGGACTGTCTAATAAATAATTATATTCAAGCCAACCAAATGGGCTCCTCCGAGGCCTGGGCCGTTACCGGTTGTCCACGTCTGTCAGCGTCACTGAAACCAGATACTAAGATATACTTGCGGGTATTCACATACAACTCAGATCCATCTAAGGTGAGAATGTTTTTAGGGTGCGTCTGTACAGGTAGGTTCCAGTTGAAGTGAATGCATTTCTGTTTTACTAGAACTGAGTAGTAGTTGGAGATCAAGGAACATGTGTCTTTGCCGGGCCATGTAAGCGGAGCAGGCAAAGACGAGCAAATGTCTCTTACTGAGTGAGTGACTGACTGACACACTGTCCATCCTTGTTAAATAGTGAAGTGGTAACATAAGCGGACTTGTGATCTCTGGGTCCTGTTTCATATCTCCTCGCAGGCTAATCAATGTTTGCGTTATGAATTATTCCGTATCTACAAAAATATTGCTGGCTAAAACCGTTAGTGTATATATTATAGTAAGTCTCAAACTAAACTGTATACGCTAAAATTGCTACCTTTTTCTGGCATGGAAAGTTTCATCTTCAGTCTTGCTTGCATTTGCTCAATTCTTATGATTATTCCTAATAAGTTAATAAATACTAGTAAGTTTACTACTGGCTAATAAGCTGTTAAAACTGCCAGTGGCAAAAGCAATACAGTTCATAGAAGCTGTGGTGGTGGGAAACATAATAAGAAACGTTAGTCAGTTCATTACAATCCTCAATGGAGTGTAGCAATTGCTGGAATGTATTATGCCGTGGCGTAATGGTTAAAGACAGTGCCTCTCAAGTGGAGGACCTATGTTTGAATCTTTAGAGAGCAATGAGATTTATTAATTATTTCTGGTAAATTCCACTATTCTCTCATCTTTTCACTTGATAAAAAAGTTTGTTTTCATCGCCTTTATTGACATTTACTGTATAAATTTCATTCACAAATTAAAGGAAAAAGTATGTTGTTTTGCCATGAAAGAAAATAATACGTTCTTGTGCCGTTAAATGAAATAGCTTTGGCAGACTCGCTAGCAATTGCTCAATTCTTTTGACTATTCCAGTAAGTTAGTAAATACTGGCAAAATGTATTTCTGGCTAATACACTGTTAAAACGGCCAGTGGCAAACGGCATACATAGACACCACATGTGATTAGGTAAACTTTTTCAGAAACATTAGTTTAACTGTATTCATGAATGGCCGTTTTTAACTATAAAAACAGCGATTGGCAAAAGAGGATTTGTTCAGGATATACAGATGCCGGGTGTCGATATAGGCAAGAGGCTATACTGACAGGTAGTCAAAGAGCAGCTACGTGGTGTCGTGATTAATGACACAGCCTTTCATGTGATCAACCTGGGTTCAAATCTTGAGATGGTAGCACATTCTATTGCAGGCCGGCTGAACTATGCTTGCCTGTTTTTTTTATTAATGAAGCTATGATGAAGGGTAGTCAACACATGTCAACGATGGGACAGATGTATGCAAAATAGTTTAGTATGTGCCACAATGAAAGAGAGTAACCGGAGGTATGTGAAACAATTGATTTGTAACGAATATGAGAATATATTGATTCTGAGAGTCTAAGGCTGCTGACTGTTGACTAAGATGAGGTGATTATTAATATAATGAGATGAGACTTTGGCCAGGTCAATAAAAACAGCATCAGAGTACTGCTGGCTGTCTATTGCAGTTATAATGGCGGCTATAGATATGTGCCAGAGGTTTTTTTTGTGCTTGAGTTGGATCTACTCAGCCAATTTCAGTTGTTAACTAGGGGCTGTAGCAAATCTTTTTAGAAAATGTTACTAAGCCTAGCATATTTATTAATGGCAGTAAGGAGTTAAAAAAATAGGCAGGATAAGACCGATTCTATGAATTAGAGACCTTTTAAAGGATGCCATGTCATTAAGGCCTGCTCATTGAAGTGTTTTAGCTAACCTTTAAGGAGGGTGTTAAATATGGCACTCTTGCAGACACAGGCAATGATAAAACGATCACTGTGTGTAGGTAATGAACGGCTGGAATGTGTATTGTAGGCATCTTGTTCTTAGTGTATTCCCTCCTGTGTGCAGGTAAGGGCACAGATAACAGGGAAGAAAGATTGCAATTCAACAGGGTTTTTTATATTTGCTGAGACTCACAATGATGTAACTTGGACACTAGATTTTAGCTAGACATTGGTTTAATTAAAAGGTGTGTATGGGTGTGTGTTACAATAAAATGAGAAAATAAATGCAGTAGCGAATGACAGGTGTAGTCTAAATATGTTTTCAATTAAATAGGCGATAATCAGTTACATGTTAACAACATCACCAACATAATAGCACCACAAAGATCACAGCATGCCCTCATGAGAAACTGCAAAACCACATTATCATCAACTGCATGAAGATAAGTATATAAATACCAATAAAATACCAAATAAGTTATTCGATACAACAACCTATCTATAGTTACAGGACAAAATGGCAAGGGCATACTATAGGGTTAAAGCTAATCAGTAGTAACTTAACATGAAACTGAGATAGCAAGATTCATGATGCTAGCAGTCATAATTTGTGGTAATATGCACAATTAGCATATTAAAGAAAAACAGAGTTACATTGCTGTGTGCGCCCCTAAGCATGGAAACGTCAGGGGAAGCAAATACATATATTTGTACTCAAATCTCTCAGGGACGCACACTGAATTGAGCTAACCTGATGATGTCTAGTATAGAAGACCACATCTAAAACTTTTCATGGCTATGACATCACCATTAACTCAAAGCTAGCTGATGCCCATAATGCGCTGCTTCTCTCGGCTCTTTGGTAGAGCAACAGTTCTTCTGAATTACAAAATAATAACGAGCTCATGTTTATTTATCATATTCTTCCTATACTTTTTCAGTCTTTGCAGAAAACTGCAGAGGTGTTAATGGGCAGACATGTTAGTGAGGTTAAAATCAATGAAAGTGCTCTTAAAGTATTAAGATATTTGGTTGTATGCAGATTTAGGGCATTATACTATAGCTTAACATGGTAAGAGCATTGATCATGTGCCAGTTCAAATCACCTTATAAGGCAAATTCTGCGGTCAGGTGGGGAGCAATTAGTTCACAGAATGAGGTCTGGCAACTAGGAGCCGATGGATAGGGGCCAATCAGAGCCTAAAGTAGGCAATCTCATTTAGTGCATAGTTTTTTGAGTATTTGACTTTTACCAGTAGATGCTCAAACTGTTTGGGGATAAAACGCAATAGGATTAAAGATCATGGCAGATTCTCTTTACAAAATATGGCCATCCCAACATTATTTTATTATTCTACTTTTGGTGCATTTGAATGGCATACTGTTCACACATGCAGTTAGGTCCAATAGACACAATCATTTTGGCCCTGCATGCCACCACATTGGATTTGAAATGAAATAATTGAAATGTATTTCAAGGGGTTACACAATTTGATTCAAGGGGTCATACAATACAAATATATTGAATTAAGCCTTTTGGAATTGCAACCATTTTGGGACTACACAGTCCCCTATTTCAGAGACTCAAGTGTAATTGGACAAATTCACACAATCTAAAAAAAAAAAACATTTTTAATACTTTGTCAAGAATCCTTTGCAAGCAATGACTGCTTAATGTCTGAAACACATGGACACCACCAAACATTGGGTTTCCTCCTTTGTGATGCTTTGCCAGGCCTTTATAGTGGCTGTCTACCATCAAATTAATGCTGAGAGACTGCACTTTAAGCCCTAATTCATTATTTAATTGTAACCTGAATAAATGTTGGGAATCAGCCAAAATAACAAAATTTGTGTCAGTGTCCAATTATTTTCAGAGATAACTGTGTGTAGTGCAAAGTGTTATGACTCCACCAACAAAGTTGACTTTCTCCTAAACCTAGGAGAAATTCCCACACAACATATATTTAGTTCACACTTGAGTGTGGCTATGTTCTCTGCTGTGGGAGCCTGCGGGCCTAAAGGATGCCTTGCTCATTCAAATACTACAACGTTATGAAGAACATGATTAACTGTTATGTAAAACGTGTAATTTCTCCAGGAAATGATGGGTGAACCAACAGATCTCTCTCCTGATGGTTGTATCTGCTTATGCAACAGCACATGAGTCACAAATTCATCTATTGAACCAGAGAGAAGAACATATCTTTCTAAAGGGAGGCTCTAAGCATTTTAAATGTTCTGGTCCATTTTTGTTTTTCATTTTTCTGTAGTGGGAGTTTAATCTCATTCTTATTGACATATCCCCAGGCAGGGGTTGTCAGAAAAAAATGTAAACAACAGAAATTAGGACAGAGTGATGAATTAATGCATTTTTGGGGTGTTTATTTAGGATGGTGTGTTTTTCATCAGCTCTTTTTGTTTCTCTCTCACTCCCTCTCTCTGTCTCTCCACAGACCATATTTACAGAGATTATTTCATCTTATTTTCTTGGTTTTGGCCTAGCTGGCTGTGGGGCTGAGGCAGCTTTAATGGACTAATCCCCAACAAATCCATTAATAGCCTGTCAGTTCATCCCAGCCATTCCTCACTCTAAAATGAATTGGTGCTAGTTGGAACCAATTATGGTTTCTCTGAGATATGCCATATGAAGAGAGTTTTGGATCTTTTATTTAAAAAAATTGTGGTATCTAAAAATAACTATTTCACCCAAGGTGTTTAGAAATCCATGTTTAGTGTAATTTAGAACAAATTGGTTATACACATTTTTTCATAGTTCAGAATATCAGTTAATCAAGATTTAAATTTTTTTTTTCACAGATCCTGTTTTAGGAGAATCAAAATGAAACAATTCTACAAATCCGTTTCCAAAACAGCTGGGACGCTGTGTAAAATACAAATAAAAACAGAATGCAATTATGTGCAAATGATTTATCCCCGATTTAATTGAAAATAGTACAATGACAACATATACAATTTTGAAAGTGAGAAATGTTTTTGAAGAAATACATGCCCATTTTTATTTTGATGCAAGCAAAACATTTCGAAAAGTTAGGGCAGGGGCATGTTTACCACTGTGTTGCAAAACCTGTTCTTTTAACAACACTGTAAGTGTTTGGGAATGGAGGAGAGAAATTGCTGTAGATTTTCATGTAAAAATATTCCCATTCTTGCTTGAAACAGGATTTAAGCTGCTCAACAGTTTGGTGTCTCCTTTGTCATAGTATTCATTTCATAATGCGCCAAATGTTTTCAATGGGTGACAGATCTAGACTTCAGGCAGGCCAGTCTTTTACTATGGAGCCATGCTGTTGTATTACGTGAAGAATGTGATTTGGCATTGTCTTGCTGAAATAAGCAAGGCCTTCCCTGAAAAAGACCTCATCTGGATGGCAGCATGTGTTGCTCAAAAACCTGTATAAATTTTTCAGCATTAATGGTGCCTTTACACATGTGCACTAATGTACCCCATAACATCACTGATGCTGGTTTTTGAACTGTGTGCTTATAACAAGCCAGATGGTCCTTCTCCTTTTTAATCTGGAGGACGCGGCATCCATGATTTCCAAAAATAATTTCACATTTTGATTTATCAGACCACAGGACATATTTCTCCCTCACATCAGTCCATCCTAAATGAGCTCATACCCAGAGAAGGCGGCAGTGCTTATGGATCTTGTTTAAATATGGTTTGTTTTTGCATGGTAGAGTTTTAACTTGCATTTGAGGATGCAGCAACGTACAGTGTTCTCAGACAATGGTTTTCGGAAATGCTCCTGAGCCCATGCAGTGATGTCCACTACAGAATCATGTCTGCCTATTATTCTAATGAAATCCCATATTGGTTCTTGAGAGATGTCATTAACAATTGTATATTGATACAGTTGAATGATGATCTTACAGATCTTATGGTTTTTGATTTCTATCGTGTTGGTTAATGGGAGACATCGTCAGTTCTTCGCATCTTGTGTGAATATTAATGTTCTAACATTCCATAACATATGAGATAACTTATGTTAGAAATCAGCCGTTTCGTATAGTGGTTGTAATAATGATCGTATACACGGTTGTCAAGGGAGAGAGTTGATCATTTGTTTATTGCAGCATTAGATAGTCTTGTTCATGAGGTTACGGACATGGTCTTCCTTACACAACCTCTTCTCACTCAGTCTCTTCTCACTGTAATGTTTTTTACAAGCTGATATAAAACATTGAAGGGCGTGTTTACCTTGCAAAGATCCGGTTTCCAAGACAGTGTAAACATTCTTTAGTCACTTCCAATGAAACATACAGTCATATTGTAATTATTAATGCTCAGATCCCACATTTATAACATAACTTGTTATAATGTTGACAGTCATAATGTCCCATGTAAATCTATCTCTCTTTTTCTCTCTCTCTCTCTCTCTCTCTCTCTCTCTCATTCTTATATACACATATGTGTGTGTATATATATATATATATATATATATATATATATATATATATATATATATATATATATAATATGTGTATGTTCACCTGCTTTTTCATTTCAATGTCACAAGGTGGCCCATTAACTGTGCTATAAAAGTAATCTAATAAAATCCCTGGTGTCCCATTGGTGCAGCTCTTTCCCATTGGGAAGCCATTTATATGCATTCCAAGCACTGGGTCTCTGGTCCAATGCACAGAGCTGTGCGCCTACTGGTTACTGACAAAGCAGGTAACTAAAGCCCTTTAACAATATGATTTTTCAACACTAAACACATCTACCACACTTAAGAAATTTTACCATCATTATATAATAAAATCTATTTGTATTTTAACTGTAATATGTTGAGCACCACCCACAATGTCCAACGGGGCAAGCAGCTTCGGTTATCAATGTCAGTGTTGCAGAAGACGAGCCCTCCCTCACATGTTTCTGAGTTTCTCCTGCCTCGAAGTCAGAGCCCCTAGTCACTGCCCTTGAATGAGTGGGCCTCATTAAGTGTGGTCAGGTTTGAGCGAGATGCTTATAACCTTTTAAGTAGGGCTCCCAGCTGCTTCAACACCTGTTAGTCCATAAGGCATTACTCTTTCTCTTTACAGGTATGTCTTTGCAAGCTCTCCTAGTATGTTGTACATTGTTCACTTGCTCAGGATTAATATAGTTAGATAATTGCTAGGCAATGATTTTATGCCATACACAGCCTGTATCATTGTTCCACGTTAGTTTGTTTGGTGTCTCTCAGCCATGGCTTCATGGGCTTTAAATTATTTGCTTCCCACACATGTATGATCTTTGTCAGATCTGTCAACCCTCAACATGACTGTGTCTGAACACTTCAGCCATTTTGAGACATCTTCCAAACATGCTGAATTCTCATACAAAATAACTAGCCTAAGCCTCTGATTAATTTCAGGCGTCCTCGCACAAGGGTTATTTGGGTGATTTACAAGCATAACCCAAGGCAATTCCAAATAACAAGTACTTTCATGGGGAATAAAGACATCTATACATATCCAAAGAAAGTTGCTGCAATTTGTATCCAGGGATGCAAACGCTACTCTGATAATAGGATTTATGAAAGCAAACATACCACGCATATCAATGGAAACCTTTTGTCAGGCAACCATATTTTACATTTAATGAGCTAGTAAGTTTCATGCCTGTGTTGCTTATTGTTAGCATAAGCTTACAGTATATGCATAGCAATGAGATATTGGGTATTTGAAACACAGATGCTGACACGTTCAAAAGTGAATTGCCATCATAGGGAATTATATGATTATCATACTGAAAAGCAATTCAGCAATAAAATGGTCACTGCAGAGATTTGGTTTGTCATTATTTATTACCGCATCATTGCAGTTTAAACTCATTCAGGTATAAAAAGTAGTCATTTTTTATTTATCACTTTTTATCATTGTCATGTGTGCATAACCAAAATCCATAGAAACTCCTGTGAATAGAGCTCAAGTGCTGTAGCCAATGCTCTTCAAATCCAATCTATTCACAGCATTGTACAGATGAATGCAGTGCAAAGTGAACCGATACATTTTCTGAGAGTACACAAGAACCTGGTTGAAGGATGACATTGCAACTAATTTTACATTCAACAAATGTTGAGCCTTTTATTCAGCAAAATGCAACAGTTCCCTGGTGTCAAATCAGGGCTTTTGAACAGCAGGTGTTGAACGCTGACATCCAGGACTTATCCGTCTTATAGCAAACAGGTTCATGGGAAGAAGATAACCATGTCTGCCTGCTGTATAAGTCTTTTATATAACTTGAATTTCCTCACCCTATCTCCTGAATCTTAACTATATGGTGTTGAATAGTATTACATGAATACATAAATTATATTCTACTTGATACAGATACAATATTTATTATGGTTATATTATCTACAGTATGGCATACATTGAGTGAGAAAATATCTAAATTGTACATTTTCATCAAGGAAATAATGAAATTATAATAAGTTATAATGTAAATATCACTTTAAAATTTTATTTTACTAATGATAGAACAAATCATAATCATGTTCATACATAGAGATAAAAATATATGAACTATGTGGAATTTAACAGGCAACAAAATTAATCTCCTGCTTGCATCTCAATAGCCATTTAACTGTCCACACAGAGGAGTGCACGTGAAAGAGAATTAGAGAAGACGGTAAGAACTGGCCCTTGAGGGAGTGGAAAGGAGGGTTGGGAGGAGAGCAAGAGAAAGACTATAGAAAGAGAGGTTAACAATAAACCAGCAAACAAACATAGCTTTATGTGTTCAGGCAAGTGAAACAGGACAGATTGATGTAGCTGAACATTTAGCCTAATATAACCACAATATGTAGTTCCCAATTACCACAGCTATAGCTTTTCCTGCTTGTGCTATGTAACTATAACCAAGTGAACAGTCACATTATGTATCCCAGGCTTGTGGTGGTGGACATAGTGGCTTACTAGGTAGCTAGCCAAATTGCGTTTGAAAGTGTGTCCCTTTGCAGGTCCAAATCAACATGTGTATTCCTCCCAAAGCTATAAAGCAATGCCTATGCCAAAATAATCCATTCACCTGACAAGTGTGGCATTATCAAGAAGCAGATTAAACAACAAGTGCTTTGCTCACACGGGTGCACCTTGTTCTGGGAACCAAATAAATCAAGGCTCCTCGATTGCACTGTAAAATGGGCCATTTTGTTACACAACATAAGGCCAGAGGTAACAATAATTTTGAGGAAGTATGCAATAGGCGCCAGAGTGGTTGATAGGGAATTGCATGTAATACTTAATAAAAGGGGGGCAAAAGCTCATACCAATCTATATTTTAAAGATTTCTAATGGTTACTTCTATAAAAGCACTTAATTTTTTTCAAATAAAAAATTTCAACTCTGCGCTTGGCGTCCTGTTTACAAAATCGTTATAAAGAAGTAAGCCCACCTCGGAATGGCAGTAGAAGACAATCATCAAAGCATGACATGTTTTTTCTCATTCCCACAATACAAATGTGCTATATTTAAGAAATCAGAGATCTTAGACATTTGCTTTTGAGGCAAAGTCGAGTAATTCATCTGGACAATTATACATCTCCAGAAATAATTAAGAGACCACTCCACCTTTTTCTTTCCTTTCCAAAAAAGTAGAGAAGGCAAGTTTTGAGTGAGGAACAGAAGCGTTCAATTGGCAGTGGTCTCTCAATTGTAACCCTTCTGTTCCTCACTCAAAACCGTTTCCACAGTTTTGGAAAGGAAAGAAAAAGGTGCAGTGGTCTCTTAATCTTTTCCGGAGCTGTTTAATATGTTATCTTATTATCTAGTATAAATTCAAGCTAGTGCTCACAAGTTAGCCTTAACAGCGAAAAAGCAATAGATTAGACAAGGCAATCTAGTCTATAATAAATTAAAGAAGATTCAGGCAATACATATAATAGTAACATTTATTTACAAATTTTCCAACCAAATGTTGATTTTGAATGCAGTTAAAATGTAAAAGTATAGTAAAGCATCACTGTTGAATGAAAAAGTGCTCACTACTGAATGGAGTGCCTACACCTTTTGTTTCAAAGGCAGTGTAGCGTCAGAAATATCATCACTTACAAAATCTGTTTTCGAAAACAGTTTATAGCAAACAGGCAAGCGAGTTTATTTATATAGCACAATTCATACATGTGCTTTACAGTGAAAATAGAAATAATGCAATAGAATCAAAAACAGTTTACACAGAGGTTATTCCTCTGATAGCACCAGAGCTTGCATTACAACTTGTAAAATATTGCAGGATGTACATTTAATAACACAATCAATTAAGAAGAGAAATATGAAATACAGCATAATAATAAAACATAGAATAATAAAATAGAGATAAAATATAAAACATAGAAAGCTTGAAAAAACATAACACAGAATAATAAAATAGAAATAGAATATAAAACATAGGAAGCTAAAAAAAATGCTAACACTAAACAGTGCTGTTATAAAAACAGGCTCCCAGTGGGGTTAAGTTTGAGAGCTCAGTCATAGGCACGTGAAAAGAGAAGTGTTTTTAGCCTGGATTTAAAAATGGACACATTTGGTGAACGTCTAAGATCTTCTGGTGGTTTATTCCAGTTGTGTACAGCATAACTGCTAAAGGCAGCTTCTCCATGTTTAGTTTGGACTCTGGGCTCTACTAGCTGACCTGAGTTCATGGATCTTAGAGCCCTGCTTGGTTTATATATAAAGATTTAAGAAGATTTTAAGATTTTTTGCAAAGATTTTAAGAAGTGATGATTATAGGATTGGTGTTTTCTATTTTACCACCGATAGGATCTCACAAAATGAACAGAACAGATGGTGCAAACATATTCTTGTCCTGGTCCATGTAAAACAAAAGAAGTCAGAATGTGAGAGGGCATGTGTGTGTGTGCATGTGCATATGCTTGTGTTTGTTGTGTTCTTAGAGGCAAAATCAACATGTTGGCAAATGGATAAATCAATGTTATCGCAGTTTATGCAGATTTGTCTAGTCTTTTTATCTAAAGTAAAATGAGAAAAACCACTTGGTTCAATATGTTATAACACAAAGTTGGCTGGTTTGACATTTATAATTAATATTTACATTTTCTGTAAGAAAAACAACAACCAACCAATGCAATTCTCTCAAGACCCCACTTGGGGTTGTTGTACCAAGTTTGCTCAAGCCTCTGTTCTGACTTCCAAACTGAAGTGTAGATTGTGGAACAAGATCACATGTTTCCTATTGCACCTTCACTCTTTACTCATGTCAGCACAGTTCTTTGATAAGGTTAATATACATCCACAATTAAATTAGAAAGAAGTGCGGTATAATAGGTTGACCTGAATAACTGACTGCAAATCCTTAAATACATCCCCTTCCCTCCCGATTTTAATTAACCATGGCCTAGAGAGAGCTGGGAAGTCAGTCCTTAAATAACTGGGAGCTGTTTTAAAAGTAGATTACTTTTCTGCTGAGTGCAATTATAGTGATTAGAACTGATTAGTTCTAGGCAAATTCGGAGGTAGCATAATTTCCTAACAATTTAATGTAATACAATATCAGGTGTCACTATTTACTTGGCTGAATTGAAATAGACTGGATTGAAATAGTTGTCTAATTTTCCTAAATGGGCTATTTGTCAACTCCTGTATTATTTGATTAGTAGTAAATGGTATTTTAAGCAACTTCTAGAATACATATTTAATTAAACAACATTTCCCTCCATGGTCAGAGGAGGAAATCCATTTGTACAGTTTAGAAACTCAACCATTAAGTCTATGTAGAGATTTTTTTTTTTACAATATAGTTAAAAAAACATTAGGAGTAGTGTCCTATCAAATTTAAACTGTGGATGATTGATCTGCTGTGTATTGAGTGATTACATTTATAATTAATCTTACGCAGACAGAAATGCCACAGAGTAGAAACAGGACAATGGAATGAAATGTAGATAATGATGCATATTTCCTGTTGCTGCTTCTGCATTTTTAGATACTGAAAACAATGATGAATTGTGACGATTGATCACTCCAATCACTGACAAGCAAGTGCATTCTAAACAGAGTAAACAAACTGTCCCAGATACAAACTGTCCCAGATAAGATGCTCCAATGAAATGGAAGGTAAATAGAGAAAACATTGGGTCATTCAATGATTGATTGGCCTATGCATCCTGCACCAGAGTACATTGATAGATGGCCAAAATATGTGGGCAACCCCAAACTAGTGGATTTGGCTAGTCAGCCACATTCACTGCTGACAGGTGAATATGCACACAGCCAAGCAGTCTCCAAAGACAAACACTCCATAGGAGTGACTTACCTTTCCGGCCAGTCAGTCCACCAAATACCTGCCCGGCTAGAGCTGCCCCAGTCAAATGTAAGAGCTGTTATTGAAAAGTGAAAAAATCTGAGGTGGTAAGCCACAGATTTTCACAGATCAGGACTGCGGAGTGCTGAATCGTTTAGCACGTATAACTCATCCATCTGTGGTTGCAACAGTCCTGACTTTGGTCCCTCCAACCTTAAGGTAAAATCTTGGGGTAATGTAGGCCAACCCATCCAAGCTTTTCCATACAGAAATGATTTGTTTGAGGTCAGCGTGGAAGAACTCCCAATGCCTTGCACAGAGTGCTGACCTCAACCAAGATATTTGAGGTAAATGGGAGCCAGTTACAGCTGAACAACTGAACCTTTGTTCTTCAAGTCAAGTCCACTCTAGATAGTAGCACAGCATTGTTCAAAATGCAATAATAATGTATAAGAGAGACCAAGACCATTGGCAAATTCAACACCATATTTCCGGAAGCCACCCAGCACCCAGTTCTAATCAGCTGCTGTCTGGGATGGAACCGTTGCAACTGTTGGGTTGATGAGCTAGCAGCAACAACTGAGTTGCCTTGGATCATGTGGAATAGTTCCTACTCACACCCAAAGCAGCAGGTGACAGACACATTTTTTTTAACTTACAAACTCTGTTTCTGTAGGGACCAGTTGAAGCTCCAGGACTTCCTGGGTCCTCAGTGCCAAGTTCCTTGAGGTCATCACCTGGCGGATCTTGGATTCCAGCAGCCCCATAGCAACAGGACTGAACAGTTGCCTGCTGACAAAATCTCCATGATGACCATTCTATTTGAAGCATATGGCTTTATCTTTCAGACAGGGCACAAGTGTTCCGCGTTAGGTCATGGGTGTCATATGAGAAGTACATATTGTATGTGATTGATAGAATACCTATTTTACTATGTCAAACATTTGGTACGGAGATTACATGAATACATTCATAATGTTAGCTAATCGTTGCCTCTTGCTGAGTATTTGGTTCAGGTATTGAAACAGGCATTGATCTTGATCAAGAGGGCCACAATGTGCATGTGTTGTAGAGGAAAAATTACAGAAGAAACTTGACACAGCATATTTAACAGCCATAAGACTGATAACCTCCATGCAAATACATACGTAGACCTTCCTCTAGGTTTCCTTCAACACTGTGATGTATGATTTTCTGTTCAAACAAACCCTGTTGACAGGTAAGCTTTTACAAAGGCCATAATGCTATTTGTTTTGTATGCATTATCTGTCATGGTGGCAGGTATGCAGGACACGAGGCGCAAGGCTGCAATACATTCATTCTTCAATGTTCTTCTTTACAATTGACAGAAAACAAATGTGGTACACCAACCTGATACCTATAACCACAACACAAACAATGAACCACACAGAATGTGGAAAAAGACTGAACTCAAATGGAATCCCGGATTAGAGGCAATTCAGGATAGCTGCCTCTAATTGGGGACGACCAAAAGGGACGGCAGAGATTCCTATTGGCACTTCTGCTGTCCTGCCATGAATATCTCCCCAGGTGCATAAAGTTGCCTAGAGGCACTCAATCCAGGATCTGATATTGTCTATGCTAGCTCTGTGCAAAATCCATTAAACAAAACGTACAGTAGTAAAACTTCTTCAGTGGCCTGTTGGAATCTTTTTAGTGACTAACTATAATTGAGGCTGTAAAATACCAATTGGTTGTCTTTTGACCTAAGTGTTGTTAGTCCTGTGCTCCAGGAGGTAAGCATCTCCTTCCTGCACATGCAAGATGTGCATATTTCCCTTGTTCACCACCTCTAGATTTTCAAGTTAATTGATGTTGTTACAGTACTGGAAGTAAGCCTATATTACAACACATTTTTTATTGATCTGCATCTAGAAAAAAATCATATAGCAAAATCATAACTAAAACCCCTAAAACATTTACTTGAACTGCTAAATCCTTGATTGATGCAGGGCTCTTAATGTATCATTTCATATACTTGTTTTGTCTTTTAGCGAATTGTAACTGGTACTAAAATGCCTGTGGCAATCTAATGTGAGGATACTATATGAGAGCAGATGAGTGAGTTTCAGTTTTTCTTCTGTGTGTGCATGAGCCTCAAACTTGTCAATTTTACAGAATAAATGTAAAACGTTAAATAAATCAGTGATGAAAAATAGTTGTCTCCAAGGACAATTCATGGAAATGTGTTTCATTGGGAATTTTTTTAATTGACTTCTCTACGGGTAGTTGTATTGGAGTAGTCTCTTCGGGCTCTGAAAGCGAATTGGTGGCAGTACCACTAGTCACCACTGATTCCACTCATTCCCCACCGTAACCCTGACCCCTTGGGGGAGTCTTAGGAAGATGTGGGTATGTTTAGTTTTGCTGTGAATTGGTCATAGCTGATCAACTGGAACATCCCCTCTAAATCATTTATGCTTACAAATGTATTCCTTAAAAGTTGACAGTTGGAAAAACAATACAAATACACTATATGGCCAAAAGTATGTGGACAACAGACCATCACACATATATGAGCTTTTTGGATATCTCATTCCAAAACACGGGCATTCAATTGGAGTTGGCAACCCCTTTGCAGCTATATCAGCTGGAGATTGTGTCCATTCAGCTAAAAGAGCATTTGTGAGTTCAGGCATCATTGTTGGACTAGAAGGCCTGGCTTGAAAATCACTGCTCCCCCAGATAGGGCCACAGTATCACTGGACCCACCAGTCTCAGGCCCAAGGTTTCACACTGTTATATTATTGTGCCAGGGGGTAGGGTCAGTTCTGCTTCTCCACTGTAAATCCTTGTAAATCCTTGTAAAAACGAATGTGCTCTCTAAATGTCCATGTCTCCTGCTCCCTTTAAATTAAGGAGGACTTGGCCCACACATCCGGAGTACCAAGCTCGAAAGTTTAATTGCTGTCCCTGTCCAAAGTCCTCCTGGATGGGTTGCAGATCAAGACGATATCAGATGATTCCAGCGGCCACTCTGCTGACCATTCCTCCCCAGATTGTCCCTGTTCATATCCATCTGGTCTTTCTTCTGGATTAGGTTTTATAGACACTGGACTGTACTCATAAAAAGTTCACCTGGCACAGCCAGAAGAGGTCTAATCACGCCTCCGAGCCTTGTTCCTTTCTAGGTTTCTCCCTAAATTTCTGACCCTTTTTGGGAGCTTTTCCTAGCCACTGTGCTTCAACACTGTTTATGCTTGCTCCTTGCGGTTTCAGGCTGGGTGTTATGTGAAAGCACTTGTGAAAACTTCCAGTATAAAAAGGGCTTTATAAATAAATTTGATTGATTGAAAAAAATTTGATTGATGGAAACCCATTTTGTGAAGCTCCTGGGGCACAGTTTTTGTGCTGCTGTGGCTTCCATAGGAATTTAGAACTCTGTGGGGAGTGATAGAACAGATGATAGTCAATTTCTACACACTTCAGCTCAAGGTGGCCTCGCTCTGTGAGTTTGCTTGGTCTACCACTTCGTGGCTGGGCTGTTGTTACTCCTAGACACTTCCACTTCACAATTATAGAGCTTACAATTGAGTGGGGCAGATCTCGTAAGGCAGAAATGTCAAACTGATTTATGGCAATGGTGGCATCCTATAACAGTGCCATGTTTAAAGTCCCTGAGCTTGTCAGTACGACCCATTTTACTGCTAATGTTTGTCTATGAAGATTTTCATTCTGGATTTTGAGCTACTATGATTATTGCACCAGCTGAATACCTTTTTCCTATCTGGGCGGGTTAACCTCAAACTGCCCCATCCCCTGACACACTTGCTTGGAAAGCCCTGTGATGGAAATTAACGTTCACTGAGAGGGCAGGTCAGTAAGAGACCCAATTCTCTTTGCACAAGTAATTATTTATTATACTTGCAAGCAGAGAGACAAACTTATTCAAGACCAGCGAAATCTCTACAGCACAGCTCAGCAGCATTCCTCTCAATAGCCATAAGGAGGTGTCTAGATCTTCCACAAGGAAACGCAGAAATCATCAGAACATTTGTCCACTTCAGGCTAGTATCAACCAGTTCTTCCTCAGTTGCACTCTGCACCCTGTTGTTTAGGTGTGAGATAGGGCTGCGCCTCAGCATCTGTAGAAGTTGTTGAGCCACAGTTCCCTACCTGTCCTTGGACATGAGCAGAACAGCAAGTGCATGGGTTAAATAACAATCACTTCAGTTTAATAACAATCATCTGAACAACATAGCCGGATAGCACCTAATGATTTTCCACCCTGTCGGCACCTGCATACAGTTTTAAGAGTAGTTCAGTAAATTCCCATAACAGCCATCCTGTGTTACAGAGTTGGTACCAAATCATGAATGTCAGACTCTCATGTAAAATATCTATTTGAGTGTGGGCCTGCATTGAACAGCACATAAAGGCTTTGTTAGGCCTATCATGTTGGCAAATTATTTAAACCAAAAGCTACTATGAAAATGTATTCTCTGTTTGTTTGCAGGGCACCTATATAGTCCTAATGTAAAGCTCTGGAAAAAAATGAAGAGACCACTGCACCTTTTTCTTTCCTATCCGAAAAGTTGATAAGGACAGTTTTGAGTGAACAACAAAAGCATTCAATTTGCATTCAATTTGTGTTCAATTTGTCTCTTAATTTAACTCTTCTGTTCCTCACTCAAAACCTCCCTTTTTTACTTTTTTGGAAAGGAAAGAATAAGGTGCAGTTGTCTCTTCATTTTTTCCGGAGCTGTATGCTCAAATATGTTACAATAGCCTTTGATCTACTGTTTGAAACAGGTACATATGGTGGGTACAGCTTGATTGTTCACAGCGGGGTGAAAGTTGCACAGAATTTCTTTCAACTTAAAATTTTCCACTCAGGAGACAAGCTATTTGCTCAGTCAACCAAGAAATGAAAAGAAACATTGGTGTGGGGGTTAGAATTTAGCTGTTATGTATAGTGATTAAATAATAGAGAACCTGTACAAATCAAGGAAGAAAATACATTCAGTATTTATTGGAATATTGCAGTAAAGTTGCCCTTTAAAATGAACGGTCCAAAATGTTCTCACTGTAAAGATGGTTGCTAGCAGTTAGATACTGTACTTTGAAGGGCGTGTCTACCTAGCACAGATCACATTTGCACAAGAACCCCAATGCCAAACAGTCAGTGTAAACATTCAACATTCCCATTCCTGAGGTTGGCAGTGTTATCATTATCTAGGCACATTTTACTTCCAACGGACATCCTTTTTCAAATTAATACTTCCAAAATGACAATGTGCCATGTCAACATGCACACATCTTCTCAAGCTGGTCCCTGAAATAGGACAGTTTACTCCAACGGCTGTAGAGACAGTGATAATATTCAGCATGGACCAAAATCCCTAATGAATGTCTTAAGCCTCTTGTAGAATCAGTGCTGCAAATAATTCAGGCTGTTCTACAGGCAAAATGTACTAGATACTATGAGTACTTTAAACAGTAGCCACTAAGTGTACAGCTCCCTTATTAAGTATTTGGACAGACATTTCAAAATTGCTATTTGTGCTGTACTCTAAAGTTATAATGTATATGAAAATATAATTTAAAGATGAAGATGAGGTAAAAGTACAGACTGTCTCCTTTTTTTGTAGTCTCTACCTATATACAGTTAAAACTTTGAGCTACAGTGAATTTCTATTTTACCAATAGTATTCTTCTGGCTGTAAATTGCATAAACAAGTGACAAAACATGGACATGACCAAGATGACCAAAGACTTTGCATGACCTGGAGGCACTTTGCTAAGACGAATGGGCAGCAATGTGTTGAAATGGACAGTGACAGTCTGTACTATTGCCTCATATTCATCTTTAAATTATATTTCAAATGCCTTGATGTCACTGTCCCAGTACTCATGAGGGCAATGTATATATGGCCATAAAATGTTGAAGTTAGATGTTGGAACTTTGATTGAAATTGGATTCTATAGTTGTATTAGATAAACAAAAGTTTTGGCCACAAACAACAGAGGTCATACAGAAAATAACCTTATCCACACTTTGATGTATGATGGTAAATAAGTGATGTTGTGGGGGTGTTTTGCTTCCAAAGGCCCTGGGAATCTAGCAAATATAAATGGCATAATGCACTTAAAAACAAAATCTGTCAGGATGATAAAACTGGGTTATTGTTGGAACTTCCAGTAGGACAGAGATTACCGATATTGTCCAGATACGCACAAAATATCCCACTGCCATCAGATCCCCTATCCTGTGTCATAAACCTAATCGAAAACATGCAGATTGAGCTAAAGAGGAGAGTTCACAAGGTAGGACCATGGACTTTTAACGATCTGGAGAGATTCCAAATGGATCCATGTTCTGAGAAGAGACTCAGTGCTGTTATCTTGGCAAGGGGAGGGTGCAAAAAGTATTACAGGTTGGTGCTAATAATCATGAAATATGTGCTGTTGAGTTTTTTTATTTGCTTGATTATTAAGAATTATACCTGAATTGAAGGTTTGATTTCTCTCATAATTTGAATGTACTGATAAAAAACTATTAGATTTTTCATAGACTTATTTGCTCGTCTTTAATAAGGGGTCCTATAATTTTATTGGGCACTCTGATGTGAACTCCCCAGTACCCACCTGCTACTAAAGCCAGGACTGACTTCAATATAATAATAAAGTAATCAATTTAATATATAACTCAGAAAGATTTTATTAGTTTAAAAGTGTTACGGTTAACTGCGAAGCACACCTAAGCCCTCAAGTCATGGAATGTAATTATTTCATAATGCACACAACATTTTAATAATTTAAATATATGATCAAAGTTAGAATCCAATCTCAAAAATCATGAATGGCTCAGCACTGGCTTTGTGAGAGGACATGTTAATGAGCATATGAGATGTGTAAAATGGATACCTGCCTACTGCGCTATGGCACTTAGTCCTTTGTGATAACTGTCTGTCTGTATTAGTGATTTTTTCAATGTTTTTTAAATTGAAAAGTTTGTGGAAATTTTGAATGCATAGCAACTAATGACATTGACGTTGTATTTTTAACTATAATTAATTTACTCTCTATGTGAAAAACTCTATTATTCATACTGAGGTCTGATCCTGTTGAATAATTGTTCAATGTTAGATTTCAAGCCCGGGAGGAAAGCTGCAATTTTAACATCAATGTTAACGTCTGTGTTGACCGTGGCCTTTCAGCCGATCCTGTTTTAATTATTTTTGGATGATCTTCCAGCTTGCCTATCCTATGATGGTAGTCCTAGTTCCCAGAGATTAGAGTTGATTCCCCGAGCCATTCACTGAAGCAGCCATGCAGACCGAGAGAGGAGAAAGAGAGAGGGGATTGGAGGGAGGAGTCTTATTGTAGAATCCAGCCTTACCCAGGCTTGCTACCGGCTGAGTGAATGGGTAAGCAAGAGACAGACCATGTGAGAGACTTGGAGAGTGAGGAGGGGTGTGAGCAAAGACACTGATGCTCTGAGGTTGAGAATGGTATGAAACTTAGCAAGTGTGAGAGTGCAAGAGAGCAAGAGAAAGCTTTCACACAGTCAACACATCAACAGGAATGCAGAAGAACTGACAAGCGGAACCTCTAAGAGTGAACGACAGGAGGAGAAGATAGAAAGAGAGGAATACAGTACTGATGAGTAAAAGCTATATCCCTTACACAAGGGAAACCATCAAGGGATTGAGGCACTCATCCAGAACTGCACAGAAGAGCTGATTTGCCCAACTTCAATTTCCTACACTGCCCACTGTGTAAAAGGGTTATTCTCTTACTCTTCTGCTATGATCTTCTGGGTCATTGTGTTCTGGTGGATCTCTGGACATGGTAAGTTCACTGGCTTATGCCCTTGTATCCATTACATTTATCTGGCAGACTTCGCTTCTGTTTTTATCAATGTAAGCTTGTAACAATATGTGAACATTTTCCCTAAGCAATCTCTCCTGTCAGCTGTCATTGCTGAAGCTGTCAGTTCTGCTTTTCCTCTAATGATCAGTCATTTAAATGTTAGATACAGTACATAAGGGAGGAACTGCAGGATGAAATTGTATATTATATTTAGATCTGTGAACAGTTGTAGTCTGTGCTATCCTGTCTCTGCAGATCATTATGAATTCTGTCCTGCCAGACTGGTTAGATGCTCATTCTCTGGCATATTATACTCATCAGGTATACTAATTGGAATGCTATCATCCCACCACAGAAAGAGATAAGTCACGCTTTAGAATGTAGATTATTCTGGAAAACACTAACCAATTGAACAAAATCTGCTAGTTGATTTAATTAGTGTGGATGGTGTGAAGAGTATGAGGATGAATGAATTGGTTGTTTCTCATGCTACTAGGTGGTTGTCTTGGGATAACAATACAACTCTCAATGTAAATAAACTTTGAAATGTCAATCTATCTCAATATGTGTGTTCTTGTGAGATGTGGCTGGACTGAGGGCTGGACTGCCTCTAGCCTTTTACGGGTCCAAAGCAAGATTTGTTCACATCATGTACATGACACTTAGCTTACTTTCAACTGTAAATTGAAACGTAACTGATTTTAAATCTCCCATAACAGCAACACTGTTGTGAACCTTAATGAATAGTGTGCATTACTGTATAAAGAGATAGTTCTTAGAAAAATTATAACCTTTTTATCTTTGGAGTGTTCTTCCTATACCCATTCATGAATGCAGAACCGCCCTTAAAAACCTGTGAAATGCTTGACAATGTAGTATATTTCATAAGGACTTAATTTGAGGGAATAGTTAAGCATAACTGTATGTATGATGTTAAAAAATCCTTGTTTAAAATGTGTTTAAAATGTGCTGGCTTGCAAAATTATCTGGAATGTCTGCTGGAATTTAGCCAGAGTATATCTAACATGCAACCTTTACATCAACTGCTACCTTTACATCTTAATTTTTTTAGCTGACTGTGGCAAAATCGGCCTGATGATGATAGCTGCTGAAACATTAAATCTCTTATTATAGACTGGGAGGACATTTCCTGAGTTACGATAAAATAATATAATCCCTGGTAAGTATAACAACCTGAATGTGCTTCCACTTTGCCTATCCCCCATAACTAATTTTTGCTTTACAAATAATTGGTTTATATTGTTTGGTAGTGTCACCAGAAAACACACACAAAAATGAAGTGTGGGAAATTAAAACAACTGGTGAGAGCCATCTTCTAGTGAGACTCAGAGTGAGATGGAGAACTGATCTAAATGGTGCTGCTCTCAAACCAGCCTGTAGGCCTACTGTATGTAGGGCACCTTCCATAGCTCCCTGGCAGTCACCTCATACGCCACTGAGTATGACATGTGTGAGCCAGGAGGATCCTAAGAGGAGGTACCCATGAAGGCAGTCACTGCAGTATGATTGAACACCATCTCTGCTGTCAGGCTGGAATATCTGAGTGCAGAAAGTCCCTGAAGAGGGAGCCAGTTTAAGAATAGTCTTACACTGAATGTGCTTGTTTCTGTGGCAGAGTCTCTCCCAGCTGCTGCCTTTCTTTCCTTCCTTCTCTCTAGACCCAGTTCCCTGGGCTTATTATTCCAGTAGTTGCTTGGATGCTAGGCTACTTAAGCAACACATTTTATCAGTCTGTTGGCTTGGGGTTTGTGCACAGTCCCACACAGTAAGGAACTCCATTCCTCTCACACTCCATGTTTTCTGGCTTCATTCCTTAGCTCACAATCACTCTCTTCAGTCACCACCCGCCACAACACTAAGCTGTTTCTTAACCCTGGAAAGCCAGTTTTAGCACACCACAATCCTGTATTTCATTAAATACTATTAACTATCTTCCTATTCTGAGACTTAAGCCTGCTTTTCACAAAACACAAGCTTTGATGCTAAATTCATAATAGTTTCAAAATTAAATGTCAAGCGAATGTCACATTTGGATATGTATTTCTTTTGGTTAAATCTTTTAGTTTCAATAAAGAAAAAGACATGATACTCCACATGAAAAATCCCTGCATTCAATTGTGTTGCCTTCGTTGTGCTGTCCCATCAAGGCTAGCATCACAAGCAACATCAATTGTCCATGCTTAGTTCTGTGTCATACCCAATCCATTGAATTCTGAGGGTAAACTCTGAGAGTTCCAGATGGATATTTATGGTGATATTTTGCAAAGACATTAATATAGAATAGAACTTTCTCTGGAAAACTTTGTCTATCCCTCCCAGTTGTTGGCAATTTATAGGCCTTCAAGGATATTTTCAGAAATGTCGCTTGGAACAATATCAGATGAGGTTACAGATCTACTCTTGGTTATAAATGCAATTTGACATTTGTGTAGAAATGCAGCCAATAGAAGTAATAAAACAAACAAAAACAAAAAAACAATTTGCAGTATGTTTTCCAAAAAACTTTTTGCTAAAAATGAACATAATCAATCTTAAAGCATTTTTGAGAATGTAAAGGGGTATGAATACTTTCCCCCAAAAATGCATATCTACATATTTGTGTGTTGCTTGGTGTTGTGCTTGACGTCATTGTTCTGCTGAAAGATGGATTTCCTCCCAAGCTTCAGTTATTTTAGCCAACTGTAGCAAGTTTTGCAATATTTCCCTGTATTTGCTTCCATTCTTCCAACATCTTAAACACGATTTAAAGTCCCTGATGAGAAGCAACCACACAGCATGACGCTACCACTACCATACTTCACTCTAGAGGTGATTTGAATTGAAGCATGACAGTATTAGGTTCATGCCACATATAGCGCTTTGAGTTTTGGACAAAAATCTTTGTCTTGGTCTCATCTGAGCACATCACAGCTGGTTCACTGTCAGTGCTTTCAGATGGTACTTTTTGAGCTACAGCTTTTTTCTTGCCACCCTCAAATACAGACCGTATTTCCTTACATATTCAATTAGGACTTTCTTCTATTGTTATTTATTATAACAAACAATGAATCCCTGCTTCCCACTGTCAGAAAGCTAAAGTTACAGAACAACTTCACCTTCCAGCATGAAAACCACGACAACCAAGGAATGGCTTGCAAAAAGGAATATAGTCTTCCTGGAATTGAACTGACCTGAACAGAACTTAAACTTGAACATAGTAGTGGGATAGATAGGCCTGCAAAATTCACATGCGCTGGGTTTCCAAACACACTTATTGCTCTAATCCAACCAAAAAATGCTTCAACAAAGTATTGGTTCTGGGGTACAAACTTATCCAACCAAGCCCTTATCAGTTGTTTTCATTTCTTATTATCTTTCGAAGTATGAATAAAATATAATCAACTTGGTTTGTTTTGATTTTGACCTTTACATCTACAAAGGCTACTTTTTGCCAGACCGCGTAAGTGAAGTTGGCCAAATTGAATGTTTGTCTCATAATCAACTGATTGGCTACCCATTGTTAAATAGCGCAGTGGTTTGAGACGCAAACTGTCACATAGGCAACCGGTCTAAACAAATGAGGCATAAGAGCTTGTTCAGGATAGACAAAATGTTTGCTGACTACAAGCTTCAGTAGCTACATTATAGTAAGTCAAAAATAAAACAGTTTACAGTTGAATTGCGATGGGCAAACTGCACCGACAAGGAACATACTGATATTGCTCGCAATTTTTATTTACATAGCGTAGATTTACACAACCATGCCTGGAGTGATTGGAGTCATTGTTTTCATTACTGCATAGCTATAAGCTAGCCATCTACATCAATCTCTTTCTAATTTAATGGGCTGAATGTAGTGTAGTGACCTATTGTTTTTACAATGCAGGAGTAAACAGACACCACATCTCTACACACGTATCCCCTGCAACAAGACATGTTGTTTAAATAGCGTAGTGGTTAAAAACACATAGTGGTTAAAGCCATATTTGAAACCGCAGATCGAATCCAGCCAGGGGCAACAACATACATCGCTTCTAATCACAGGCCTGCCGAACAAGGCTTGTCTGGTTCCTTTTCTTGTTTCAAAAAGGGTGTGTAGCCATTTGATATCAACTGTAGTATATATGTAATTCTGAATAGAAGTGCGTGAGGTTCTTTGAAGTGATGCAATTGCAGAGTTTCCATGAATTCCAGTAAACAAGTATTTTTAGAGCTTAAAACTACGCTGTGGGATCTTAAGCATTTTTAATTGATTGTGTGTGTGTGTGTGTGTTTGTGTGTGTGTAATTCGTATGTTATGAATCAACTAAGATGCTTAAGATCCCACAGTGCCTCTTTAAGCCGTCAACAAAAACAAACTGTGTTTGCTGGAGTTCAATACAATTCTCGAAAGGCATCACTCCTTAGGTACTCCAAAGACCCCCTCCCTTCCATTCAGAATTGCATCCAGTACTAGCCTATCCCCTAGCCGCCAGCCTTCTCTTCCCCTCTTAGTTCTTGGATCTCATTCCAAGGGGAGGAATTTATCCAGATTTGAAAAAGGGCATTATCCTGGATTACATGTCTGCTGGGCGCAATGTTAAGTAATTCAAGCAGATGTTGTTGTGATCATGAGGTCACCTATGGAGTGACAGTTAGCATTCACCCACACTCTTCCACCCACCCATCCCCCATTTCATTACTTTTGCAGATGCTCTTATCCAGAGAAATGTACAGCAATGAGTTCAAATATTTTTGTACTGGCCACCCACGGGAATTTAACCCAGAACCCTGTTGTTTTAAGCGCCATGCTCTACCAACTGAGCTTGATGGGCAGCCCTTCTCTCACTCATAGTGAGTGTTAGGATACAGGGAGATGGCAGAATGGGGATGACGAGCACACTGTGAAACTCGTCAGGATTTCTTGACAGATTATGTCAAAGAGATTAATGTTTTTCTAAAGTGCAGCCTAATGCGCAGATAACTACAGACTGTTATGCCCTCAAGGGGAAAGAGTGGAAACAATACTGCACAACACATACTCCAGTGGCATATCAGCATGAAAATGATGGTGTGATATTCAATACTGTGCCAGTTTATATATGAGTCATGCCTTTTTAACATGAACTCTTTGTCAAATACATTAAAGTATTTTTAAATGCAGTGTTTAAATCACACAAATAATTTTATTTACAAACTGAGTCCATCAAATCCTGAATGCTGATACTGTACCTGATGACCAAATACCACAGATTATATCACTTTTTGCTACTCATATTGAGTTGGTTACCAGTTTATAAGAGCAATAAGGCATCTTGGGTATTTGTGATATATTGCCAATATACCTATAGCGCTGACCAGGCACTCCATGATGACTCGTGCCTAATAACAGCTCATAGCCGTGGTCTATTGGCCATATACCACACTTCCTTGTGCTGTATTGATTAAATATACAGCTCCCAAAAAAATAAGAGATCACAGCAACTTTTTCTTTCCTTTCCAAAATAGTCGAAAAGGTTTTGAGTTCAAGTATCGTCGTATTGTGCTCCTTGGAACAACCACATCTTTTTCAAAAGCAGCCTGTATTCTCCTGGGATTACCTGTGGGTTTTTTCTTGATATCCCGAACAATTCTTCTTGCAATTTTGGTTGAAATCTATCTTGATCTACCTGACCTTGGCTTGGTATCAAGAGATCCCTGAATTTTCCACTTCTTAATAAGGGATTGAACAGTACCGAATGGCATTTGCAAGGCTTTGGATATCTTTTTTTTATCCTTTTCCATTTTTATAAAGTTCCATTACCTTGTTACGCAGGTCATTTGACATTTATTTTCTGCTCCCCATGGATCAGGATCTAGCTTGCTCAAGGCATCCACGTGAGAGTAAACAAACTCATTGGCTATTTATACACATTGACATTTTCACCTTGTGTGTCTGTAAGAAGGCAAACTATGTAAACTTTTAATCAGGGCCATTTGGGTAATTTCTATTATCTGTCAGGTTTGACAGATGTAGACAAGTACTCTCCCAGTAACTTTTGATTTGGTCTGCCTGTTTTTTTCCCATCTTTCTGTTCTGGTTTTAGCCGATTGGCACTGTTCTTTGAATGGAGTAGTACACAGTGTCTTCAGTCCCTTGGCAATTCTTCACAAGGATTTTGCTTGATTTCTCAGAACAAGTATGTACTAACGCATTTTACAAGAAAGCTTTTTGTTTCTGGACAGTTTGAGCCTGTAATAGAACCAATAATTGCTGATGCTTCAAATACTCAACTAGTCTAAAGAACTAGTCTTATTGATTCTGTAATCAGCACAACAATTGACAGTTGTGCTACCATAACTGCAAAAGGGCTTTCCAAATGATCAAACAGCCTTCTAAAATGAGCTAATTGGATTAGCTAACAAAGTGTGCCATTGGAACACAGGACTGTGGGTTGTGCTTTTCCTTCGAATACAAAGAAAGTGTTTACATATACAGCTCCGGAAAAGATTAAATGACCACTGAATCTTTTTCGTTTCTCTCCAAAACAGTTGAAAAGGAGTTCTGAGTGAGAAACAGATGTGTTTAATTTGCAGTGGTCCCTTAATGTTAACCCTTCTGTTCCTCACTCAAAACCTTCCTTTTCAACTTTTTTGGAAAGCAATGAAAAAGGTGTAGTGGTCTTTAAATCTTTTCCGGAGCTTTATACTTGAATGGTCCCTAATAGTGCAATAAGTGTCATAGCAATTTTCAATTCAAATTAGGACTGTCAAATTCATATTGTAGTATAAGGATACTTCAATAATAAATAACATAGGCTATTCAAATGCAGAAAGCAATATTCAAAAATGTGTATATTTTCATCTACCTGACATTTGTTGAACAGCTGTTCTAATATCCCCCCACCTTGCTAACATACTCATACTCGGTAAGGCTTTAGGCAGTGGCAGCTCATGATAGGCTTTGTTGTAGTGGTGTTGCCAAATGGTGACAGAAATATTATATTAACAGACATGCCATGTGGTCCCTTCAAGCAATCAGTTATTGTTTTTGCCTAATAATATAAATTCTCAAGATTTTATGCTTCAGCTATTTTTGCTTTGAATTTTTCTTGCAGAGCGGAAAAAAGGTTGCTCCCCACATCAATATTCATATCTGTGCAAATCTGGAGTTATTACCTTGGCTAAATCACATGCCATCTTCTTCGCAGCATAGTGCTGCCAATATAATGAAGTATATCTTGGAAGCAACTAAAGCCTTTGAGTAAACCACACAGTAAATGCATTAACATGATTTTTACCGACTGAGATGGAGGGAGGCCAGAAGATTCATGTTAGTCTCAACACTGGAGGCACTTGAGGAACTGGGTTTCTGATCTGATAACTGTTTCAGTGATTTGAGGGACTTTTCTGGGACAATGTAATATTAAAACAGTATTAACTCTCTAACTCCCTATCTACTTAAAAGTCCTGTCTCTTCCATGAAAATGTTTCATGAATTAAGTGGAATGGCTTTCAATACAAACTAGTTAGTAGAATGTATATTTACCATGTGGGGTTGAGACGATTTAGTCAGCTGTGTCGTCAATAAGCTCTTGGTCAACCAAGATTTTTATAGTCAAGCAGTAAACATTAAGCATTTTCTTTGTAGACTACTGTCTGATTTCTACCTTTGTTATTGTATTTCTACATTGCAGGAGACCACATGGCAAGATGCCTTTGAGCAGTAATCACTGTAATACATATACAATGCTAATAGACCACCTATCGCCTAAATAGTCCATCAATCACAAATATATTGACAGTTGTGCAGCTGCACCTGTCTTCAGCAATACTGTTTCAACACCAAATTACAAGCATATATTTTATGGTTTCACTGAAATAAAAAGTAAACAAAGATTGAACCTATGTTTAACATTATAGCCAATTACTACAGACATCTCCTTGCAGAACAATAATACGCAATATGATTAGGGTTAGGGTTATACAGATTTTCTTAAAACATTCAGCATATCTATTAGATGTAAATTGTTTGAATTAAGACCCATCCATTCATTATTAGAACTGTCAACTATGGATTGGCCAGAGGCAGTCCAATTTATATGCATACGTATGCATGAGTGTGTGTGTGTATTAGAGATCCAACGGTACATGGTATGTTATCAAACCGTATGGTTCAATAAGCACACATGGACCGCAGAGTTAAGATATGCCAGTCATTTTCTTTTAATTTCCAAAATATGCTTATTGCACAGCAGACTACACGCACATTGTAGATTCAGATCCACAGAACCAGACATGTAGCTTGTAAAAGGTTAGGCAGACAACTGTTTTGGGCCCCAGGCCATTAGAGGGCTCCTGAGGGCTGACAAACTTTACTCCAAAGGAATGTCTCAAAATGTGGCAATCACAATGACAGCAAGGCCACTCCCCCTTAAACACCCAACGGACGATTGTCAATGACAACTCAACAGGAAACCTCCCTTAAATGTGCCAAATTTGAAAGACTTCTTGCAAAAAAAAAGTGGGCATAATTTTCCCTTTAACAGACTTCAACCACTAACCAAAGTTGCTGTTGTCCAACAACTTCTGATCGAATTTGTACATTCCCGTGGTATCTGTGGGAAATTAAACAGGCAATGCCCAGTATGTAGCTAGCTAATTTACCTAGCTTGGTACAACCTATCTATGTCATGAACAACTGAGTTGGGAGAAAAGCAACCAACCATCACAAGTGTCTTGCTGTCACAAGTGTCATATTCTGATTGACATCATGGTTACTTACTGCGCGTAACCAAAATTAAAGTGAATTCACAAACCACACAGTACTTTTTGCATAGTATTCACAATGCTAACAGTACTTAAAACTTTTTAAGACTTTTAAAAAGATGAAATATATAAATTAAAGACTTTTCAAGGTCTTGTATTTAGATACATGAATTTAAGCCTTTAAGGACACGAAGACCTCCTACCCCCATGAAGAGAGGGGAGACTAAAAACAAATATTCGCTCAGCCCCAATGTGCCAATGGCGAGCACTAGCGAGACAGAGCGAAACAAATTTGAAGAGGCACGATTCAGTGTTCAATACCATGACTAAGGTAAGAAGACCGTAAACAAAGTAAAGTCTGCAAGCATTGCTTTGCTACTGTTAGCTACATGAATGGAAACTCTACAACACAATGACGTAATTTCCGTGACCCACAAACCATGATACTTGCCAAACTGTGGGCCCACAGCCCTAGTGTATACATATGAACAGGCAGAAGTTTCAAATGTTACCAAGTGGAATTGTTTTTAAACAAACTGACTGTCCCACTAGAACTGTTATTAGGCAATTAAGCATTTCAGGGACAGGCCCATTCAGTGATCAGAATACTGTTATTACAGTCAGACAGTGCCCAATCACCTAGTATTTACAACCAACGGTGGCATGTTGACAAACTTAGGAGTGTTTGACATCAGGTTTAAGAAATACAACAGATAGAGCATTTGGTTTGGTCTTAGAAAAAACCCATTGCCCCTTCACAATCTCTACACAAAGGCCCTTGTCACTGTTCCATTATGGAGATTTTTACAAGTCTAAACATAATAAATTGAATGAATTGAAGTCGGAATTTCATTTCACATTAATTATTTGGACTGTGCCACAAGATGTGTCCAGGGACAGGTGCCCTAGTCCGCAGCCTCAACAATGCAGACCGCAATGTAATGATCTCTGTCACACATTTTGCCGGGAGAGCTGTCTTCTACTGACTCTTTTCTTGATGAAGGAGAGATAAAAGAAACTTCAAGGGAAGGGGGGATTGTTGAAAGAAATTAAAAGTTTTTCTACAGTGTACACTATTTGAAAAATAGCAGACTCATCAGTTTTGCTGAGAATTTCAACGAAATGATGCTCTTTGTTGAATAGTAAGAAAATACTAATGGGTTGAAAATGCCCTTGTATGATATTTGAAGGAAGTTTGGTAGTGACTAACGCAGCATACATGTATATAAGGGCATTGCTCAAAAAAATTAAGGAAGCACATAATAATCACCATATGACACCAAGTCTAAATAAAACGTTGGGGATATCAGTCTGTCCAGTTGGGAAGCATAAGTGAAAACCAGTGCCCCCCAAAAAAGCTATGGTTTTGCAGGTGGTGGCCACAGATAATTGCTCACTCCTTATCGTTCCTGACTGATTTTTCTCTAGTTTTGCATTTTGCTAGTGTGCTTGTCCCTACTGGTAGCATGAGGCGGTACCTGCAGCCAATTCAGGTTGCACAGGAAGTCCAGCTCCTCCAGGATGGCACATCCATACATTGCAAGAAGGTCTCCCAGTACAGTCTCAAAAGCATGGAGTAGCTACCAGGTGACAGGCAGTTAAACAAGGAGAGCTGGACAGGGCTGTAGAAGTGCATCAGCCCAGCAGCAGAATCAGAATGTTCTTCCTTGTGCAAGGTGGAAAAGGGGGAGACCTTCCAGAGCCTAAACATCTCCGAATCTCGGTTACAACGAAGAGCACCTCAAATTATTAACACAATTTATTCAAATGAATTTTCTGGGGTGGAAAAAGAGAAACTTGGGATAGCTGGTATTGGAAACAGCACCATGTCAGAATTCCCTTTCATTCAGTCACTCTCATGCAACGTAGCAAAACAGGGGTCAGGTGTACGTTGGGTATTTATAGCACGGGGGTCAGGTGTATGTTGGGTACTTATAGCACAGGGGTCAGGTGTATGTTGGGTATCTATAGCACAGGGGTCAGGTGTATATTGGGTATCTATAGCACAGGGGTCAGGTGTATGTTGGGTACTTATAGCACAGGGGTCAGGTGTATGTTGGGTATTTATAGCACGGGGTTCAGGTGTACGTTGGGTATCTATAGCACAGGGGTCAGGTGTACAGTGGGTATTTATAGCACGGGGGTCAGGTGTACAGTGGGTATTTATAGCACGGGGGTCAGGTGTACAGTGGGTATTTATAGCACGGGGGTCAGGTGTACAGTGGGTATTTATAGCACGGGGGTCAGGTGTACGTTGGGTATTTATAGCACGGGGGTGGGGCCGCTGGCTGCTGTGCACCTGGAGGTCCATAACAGGTTTACTTGTCTTTGTCGCCAGGCGTGTGCATGCAGGTTGGAGAAGTATTTCCTCTCGTGTTGTACCTCATACCCTCCCTCAGAGGACAAAGATTATGTACATAAACAGAGGATTTGCAGAAGCAACAGTTGGATGTCCTGCATCCCGGACTGTTTCGTGCAGATGGACATGTTCCATGCTGAGTGGAGAGTTAATGGCTTGGAGTAGGTGGTTGCTACTAACCTGCTGCTGCTCTGTAAATGCGGAAGGGTAATTACTCCCTCCTCTTCTCACTTCCATGTATAGCTACTGCCCTGATTGTTCCAACCCAAATCATTTGTGTTATTTGTTTGGAACAGCAGATATTAATAGTCTTCATTCCTACAGAATTCTGTCGAGAAGTTAATTGTTTCATGAGCTAAAGTACCAGCACAACATTAATAAGTGCCTGTGCGGGTTCTGGCATTGTCTAGTAGTGTATGTACTGTAATTGCTCTTGCAAAAGCAGCTTTTTTTGCTTCTTCTCTGCTGTGCTCTTCTTTATCACCTCCACATTGGGAAAAATTGGGACATAGGTGACTTTAAGTACCTCTGAGGTTCTTTGAAGGCTGCCAACCGTGTATTTTATCTTAAAGCTTACAGAAAAAAATAACATGACAGTTCTGCAGTATCAAGGCATAGGAGATGAAAAATTAAGAATGTTGTATCTCTTTATGTCCCTATCCTTTTAGGCTACCTCAGGATATGGAATCTACATAGTTTCTTTCAATTGTTTATTTGGATACATTTCAAATAAAGATTACAATTACTTCAATCTTTTCTTTTGAACTTTGTTCGGAATTATCCTTTCCCAGGATTATTATTTCATTCTCCAAAAAGTTTTTTGTTCACTCAGATCTGATCAAATTCAGAAAATACTTTTTCACAGCACTGTACTTAGGTACATATAACTTATCTATAATGTGGCCCATGTCATCAAAAAAAGTTTAATCTAAACCTGGAATTTCATGACTATCTAAGGTATGATAGGGATTCTACTTATATATAATGCATATATAAACATCATATATTACATCCAGCCCAAAGTGGGACATTTGCAAAAATCCATACTATAGGAAGCAAGTGAATGTCATCTACACACCACTTAACCTACTCCTTTGGGTTATTTCCCAAGCATTTTCCCCAACTTTTCTTTTAAAAACATGTTTTATAAAAACACTATACAACAAACACATACAAATCAAACAAAAAGAAGCAAAGCTAGCAATGCAGCCCAGAAGGCAGACATCCATTTTGTCAATCAACCAAGCTCAAACTTCACTATCCTTGGGCTCTTAACAACCAGAAACATTCAGCTTCTAAGTGCCTGGATTACATCATGCCTCCAGAGTGCATTACCTCCCTGTGGGCAGCCACCTACAACACAAAAACAAGGGTCTTAAAATAGGTAGCAAATTACCTTTCAATTAACCAGTCAAAGTATGTTTTAGGTTAAACCATGTAAGTAGTCACACCTGTGAAACATTTATCAGGTGTTAAGATTTGAACCCAGTCATACCCTAGTCAGATTAATTGAAGTCCGAGCACAGGTCCAGTCCAATTTCATAGGAAAGTAATGAGATTAAAATCTTAAAAAGCCAGAAAAAATTTGAATAATTAATAAGGCAAAGTAGCTATTTTGCTAACATGGCAGAGACTGAAGTGATGAGAAAGAGAGAGGAATGAGACATAGCAGTGCAAGTTAATTGATATCACCAAATAACAGTTGTGAAGCTGCATTCCACAAAAGACGGTTGCCTTGCCTTTTGTGCATTAAAGCTGTTTGTATTATAACAATACTGTAAGTGAAAGAAGGATGGGAACTGAGGGACAAAGGTGTCTGGGGCGTGCACACATTTGCTATGTGCATGTATACTTGTGCACATGTATGTGTGTGTTTGAAGGGACCAAAGAGACTGTGTAGAAGCATTGAATTGGGAAAGGTGCCAAAGTAAGTTTGTCATGGGGAGTGTAAAGCTGAGGCGAAAGGACACCACAGAGACAGACTTTCCCCAGGCAGCCAGAGTCTGTCAGCCTGATTAAATCATATGTGCAGAGTGAGAGCTAGTAAATTGAATCAGTGCATGCTGTTGGGTGAGCGTATGACGACAAAAAAATAAATAAATGCAAACATAAAAGTATTAACATGGTGGTACGTCAGATATGCACTTATACCTGGCCCCAAAGGCCCTCTAGGCCCCAGCGCACCAGTGTGTTCCCATTCCCTTGCCCCAAGATACATAAAACAGGTCAAGACATCTTAAAGTTCACCAATCGCGACATGACAGGACAACTTCGACATATGGCCTGTGTGACAGCTAGTGCTGTGGAAAAATGAGTGATGTTGGCCTGTGTCTTGCCTCAGCAGGAGAAATATGAAAGCCTTGTGGCAAGATAAGGACTTTAACTTTACCTCACAGCGGAGAGACACTAAAAAAATGTTCATGAACGACAAAAGTAAGGAAGTATCTAAGATGAACTTTCAAATGTGTCTGATTATGAATCAGACAAAACAGCTACCCACTCAGAAAGAGCCTGTTTATTATTGTATGTTATGTGGTATAGTACTAAAGGCCACTGAGGCATCTCTTTCCGCCCCTGTTATTTTTCTGTCTTGTGGATCCTTTCACTATTTCTCTTTTCTGCCCTTTCTCACACTCACATGCACAAAATGAGCATAATTTTTATGTCAACCAGCAATGAAATCAAGAATAAGAGATAAAACAACCAGTGGTCTTAATGTGCCTAATGCCTCTGCCTCCTTCACACAGCTGTATGATGGAAACACTGCCATAACTCCCTCACACTCAAACTTAATAGCATTGCCATTTCTAAATGGTAAATATCTCTGCCCTCAATAACCAAAAAGAACATTTAATTAAGAACAATTTAACTGAAGATTGCACGGGTGTCTGCCCTTGATTGCCAAATGGAGACAGAATTTTTATATCTACAGACATGCATTGCACTCCCTTCAAGCAAACAAATAAAATATATACTAATCTTCTGCTTTCTTAACATGCAAGTTACCAGCATTGGTACAGCTCAGGACAAAACGTCTTAAACGTCAACAATAGAACACTGACTGGAAAGTGAAAACCCTGCAAATTATACTGTACAAAGAAAATAAGCAGTAAGGCAGTTTGATAGAATTTATTTTTCCAAGATTGCCTTGCTGGTAAGTAGCTTCAGGATGTCATTTCACAGCATGGCTAGCATTGACAAAATGGTGATACATTACTGTATTATTTCTAATAATAGTTTCAGGAGCCAATGTAAAACATGAGCCAGCTGGCTATAGTTCAGCAACTCATCTGTAGTTCCTTTCCAGACATTACATTAAATTCATGGCTATAGCAAAGATACTTCCACTGACCACTAAATTACTTGTAGCTGAAAAGGGTGGTCAAACGACAAATCGAGGACTTATATAATGACTTTAATACTGCACAAGCACTCATGATATTATGTTGCAAGATACAGTATATCTCTCAGAACTAATCAACTGCGTAACCATATCGCTCTATTGTGCTCATGTCTCTCCAAATGACAGTGTGCCAGAAGCTTTTAGGCATGTCAAGGATTGTTGGGCATATTGTAACCAGGCTTTTTTGTGGGATTGGCACAGTAAAGGCTGCTTTCTGGCAACTCGACCATTCAGCAATTTTTTTTCAAGTTTCCTCGTATTGTGCTCCTTGAAACAACCACGATACCTTTTTTCAGATTAGCCTGCTTTTCATCTGAGGTTACCTGTGGGGTTTTCTTTGTATCTCAAACAATTCTTCAGTCAGTTTTGGCTGAAATCTTTCTTGGTCTACCTTGGCTTGGTATCAAGAGATCCCAGAATTTTCTTCTAAGTAAGTGATTGACTGGCATTTGCAAGGCTTTGGATATCTTTTAATATCCTTTTCCAACTTTATAAAGTTGTACTACTTTGTTACGCAGGTCTACTGACAGTTCTTTTTTGCTCCCCATTGCTTAGTATCTAGCCCAGTGTTTCCCAACCCTGCTCCTGGAGGCACACTGCCCTGGATGTTTTAGATCCCTCCCTGCTCTATCACACCTGATTCAAATGATTAGCTCATTATCAAGTCCTTGATGAGGTACATCAGGTGTGTTAGGGCTGGGAGAGATCTAAAACATGCAGGGCAGTGTGACTCGAGGAGCAGGGTTGGGAAACACTGATCTAGCCTGCTCAGTGCATCCACATGAGAGCTACAAACTCATTGACAATTTATAAACAGGCTCTAATTGCAATTCAAAAAGACAGAAGTGAGGGAAATTCACCTTTAATTGCCATTTTCACCTGTGTGTGTCACCTTGTGTGTCTGTAACAAGGTCAAATATTCAAGGGTATGTACATTTCTGATCAAATCAATCAATCACATCTATTTTATAAAGCTCTTTTTACATCAGCCGTAGTCACAAAGTGAAACCCAGTAGTCAGGGCCGTTTGGACAATTACTGTAATCATGATTTTTAAAAAAGCCAAACAACTATGTGATAATAAATGGCTTCAAATGGCAATTTCTGCCATGGTATGCAAACTATTGCCCACAACAGTACCTAACCGGCTTTGTTTGCTAAACTGTAGCTCACGTTAGTTAGTGTAGACTACAAGCTCAAAAAATATAGCAAGTTCTAAGAGTTGCTAGTAAACTGGTGCAAATCTGTATGTGAGGAGGCATTATCCAGCCACCGGCTTTGTTTACTTAACTATAGCTCATGTTATGAGTGCGATTCATTGCTAGCTAATGCCATCGAGAACCTTCATGTGTCTGTGGATGAGGATGAATCAGCTCCAGCGTGTGGAGATGGCATTGACTTTTAAGCTCTTATCAACCGGGCAGTTATGGAAGCCTTCCACATCCCAAAGAAAGTAAAAGAGGCAGAGGTCGGTGGGACCAAACGGACGACACTCAATTCTGTAAGTAGGCATGTAATAGCTATTTGGATAATTCTGTCATCCATTCTGCAGGAGTAGTATGGGGCGCTACTGACAGTTTTACTACATCGGAGCATTGGCATGATTTTGATACTTTTGGGAACGGCATATCAGTTATTTTTCCTGACTGATAACATTCCAGAATGACGGCCTGTCTTTTAGACTGTCAGTTAGGTTTCACTTTAGTAACACAACAGGGGACTTCACATTCTCAATTTTTAAAAATAAATATCTGTAAATTATGTTTGTTGCTAGCTAGTAAACTCCACCTGTTTTGAAACAGTACTTCGCTGTTAGCTCGAGTGTGGAAGTATACAGATGTTCTGAGGTAGTGCATTGTTTATGAAAAAATGTTTTTGGTTTCACATAGAACATACAGGTACCCATGAAAGCACACCGTGGCCTTCCTATTTAGGATAACCGAGTGTATCATATATTTATGAATGCTACATTGGTTGCCCTGTTCAGTTCCATTTTAGCCTAGAGAGAAACTGCAAAATCTGGAAAAACTCAAAACTGAAATAATTTAACTTATTAATAATTTTGATTTTTTTTTAACTGTCTCTATGAACTAGGATCATGCAAGATCATCTGTAAATAGGCCCAACGTTAAAAAATAGCGACCTTGTCCTTTAAATAGTCATGAAAATATACTTTTTAAAACAATTTTAAATGATACATTTTGAGATTTAAATGTAGCTTTAATAACTTGCAAGAGCAGAACAATGGAGAAAGTTACGTTAGACAGTGAAGAAAGACAGAAATATATGACAAGGATAGGTAGACACCATTCATCATTTCCATTAGTGGACTCCATTGCCTGGGAGGCATTGGGGCTTTTGATTTAATGTTTGAAATAAACCCTGCTTCTTGGGAAATTAAACCTGATGATGGAGATCAGTGACAATGTTGGGGGATAATCACGCCCAAATCACAGCCATCTGCTCCCAATCTCCATCCCAATCCACATGCACCACCATCAATCCCTTGTACCAAATCCCTAAATCCACCTCAGTTTAGGGTTGTCTTAATCCGCATCCCCACCTTCCCCTCGCAGCCTAAGAAAAGCCACTAAATCTATTCTCTGCTTCTAACACCTTGTAGCTCTTTTCAAACATCGGAACTAGGCATGCTGGTTCAGGCTGAAATCAACACAAACTAACTTTACTGGTCTTATTTGTCTTTGGTTTTACAAAAATGAATGATGGTATATTCTGATGTAATGATTTGTGACAAGCGTTTTGAATATGGAAGAAAAATACTGGTGGATGATTTTTTTTGTTCACATGCATCAGTCCAGTTTGAATGGAATAAAGATGACAGCTGAGTAACACAAGAGAGAATCACTCCAGCCGAAACCAGTTTATCAAGCTTTTAATGAAGCGGTCAAGCAAGTTGACATAACTATGTTTTGTTAGGCAATGTGTTTCTAACTACCCATCTGTCAGAAAAAAATACCTATTTGAAATGGCACGTAAAGAAATTCCAAGTGTAAATAATCGACCCGTCCAAGCCCATGAAAAATACTCGAATTGTGTAGGAAACACACCCCATTTGGCAACAGTCATTATGGAAAAAGTGTTTTTTAGCTGCAGTGTTTCGCTGGTACTTGTAAATGAATGCAAAATCATGTTTTACCATGCCAACACGGGCGGGTAGAGATTTTGGGATGGCTGTTGCCTTTGAGCTTCGAATTCAGGAAAAACCCTGTGTAGAGATATATAGAATGCCACCCACCAATGTGGCTAGTAAGAGTGACTGCGTTACATGCCACAGCCAAATTCTACCCACATTTTGTGGTTGGGCCGGTGCGAATGTCAAGCTATATTTTTATATATATATATATATATATATATATATATATATATATAATCACACAAACTTTAGACATTTTAAATCACTCCCACCCAGCCAATTGTTTTTTGGCCAGTGCCAGCTATTGGGTGAGGTTGTTTCATGGCCATTGGCTCTAGTTCCAGCTGAGCCATGGGCAAATGGGGCAACTGATAGAATCTTGATTTTCACAGCATGAACCAGTTGTGGAAAAAAGGCTTCAATCACATCGCTGGCCCAGTACCATCAATGAGCCTACTTTCATTAGAACCATCATCTAGAGGACCACCAATCTTTTTAGGACATTTAGTGCTGCCTTCAGTCTCTGAAATTTTCTGGAAGTGCTCTGAACCAGTCGATTATCCAAAGCTTTTCATTACAGAGGACCAATTTTTTGCTTGATTTTCCTTGATTTCACGATACACAATACAATTTGCTGAAAAAAAATCCAACATTTCAACATCACTAATGTCATGACCGACACTACGATAGGATAAAAATGTAGATGAGCTCTATAGAAGGAACTAGCCAGTAAGCTGCTCTTCTCTGCAAACAGATGTGTCACTCCTCTCCTTGCTGCTAAGGCATACAATCGCTGATGGATAAATACAGAACTTGCCCACTTAATAGTTTTATGTAAAATAAAGCAGCCTAGTCTGCTTTTGCACAGGATTTGCTAATGCAGTTAGGTTCACATTAGCAGCTTTAGAGATCACAGCATAGTGCCAGCTGCATTGACTATGGTGTCTGTGATGAATTATATGTCTATATTTACAAATTCTGGGGTAAGAGCTGTAACATAGGTTAGAATTACAGTAATTCTTTAGTATGTATGGGAGTTTTAAGTTGATATGGTAATACCCGAGGCAAGTTGAATGTTGAAAAGATGCACTGTTGTGCACGCACTGCATGAACATGGCTAGATATGGAGATGCTGAAATCATATCTCAACATAAGGTCGTGCATTCATGAATAAATTAGGAAAATGAACATAGGTCATCTCATTCTCAGTGAGCTGATAAAAACCTGGCTCATGTCTGTACTACTTCAGGAGGCTGAAGAAGGCCTGTCTGTCTGCCAAGATCCTTGTGAACTTTTACTGCTGCACAATTGAGAGCATTCTGAGAGTGTTCTCCCTAGCTGACCAGAAGGCCCAGCACATCACATGCACCCAACTCCCAGCCATTGTAGACCTCCAGCGCAAGCAGTGTCTGCGCTGGGTGTGTGGCATCACCAGGGACCCTTCACGTCCATGCCACAATCTGTTTGCCCTCCTCCCATCTGGCAGGCGGTACAGGGGTTTCCGTTCTCGCACCAGCAAGCTAAGGAACAGTTTTTTTCCATCTACTGTAATCCTGCTGAACTCTGTGATCCATCACTAACCATACCCACACTTTATACTGCTGGACTCTGTAACTGTCTTACATAGTCTGATTAGAATGTTTTCAGTTGTCTACGGGTGTGTCATTGCTGCTATTCCTGTATTTAATTTGCACATGCCAACTTGAACCTTAAAATGTCCTTCATTGCTGATTTAGAACTGCCACTGTAATTGCATTTTCAATTGTTAAATACACATGTCTACCTCAGGAACCTCATTGCTGCTATCCCTGCATTACAGTTTCACATGCTACCCTACTCCTTCAATTTGCCTCGATTACATTGAGAATTGCCATGTGTACTTACCTACCTACATACACTACACATTGTACATAGTACATAGTATTTTCTTCCCTTAGATGAATCTAATCAAAACAATATGGAAAAAAAATTGTCTTGAATGATTAGGTGTCCAAACAACTGACTGTTACTGTTTATGAACACATTATAGTTCTAGGTTGAACGTGGAAGTGTGCTACTCTCATTGTGAAAATGCACTCCCAGAGAGGTCAACAAAGCCTCACATTAATCAAATCAATCAGTCAAATTTTATGAAGCCCCCTTTGAATCGGTAGATGTCCAAAAGTGCTTATACAAATTCCGATCCTGAAACCCAAAAGGTCAAGCAAGAACAAGAATGAATGCACAGTGGTGAGTTTGAAAGGGGTAAGACTAAGCTAGTGACTCAACCCCCAAATAGCATCGGGGAGAGTATATCCCTGTGTCCCCGTGGAGGGGGAGCCCACCAGGCAAAGACATCAAGGATGGTTTGAAGATCCAGTGCTTTGCCATTTTACATTCACACCCTTAGGCCAGAATATACATTATCATAGACCCAACTGAATATATGAGTCCTCAGTAAACAAAGGTTGAGACTATGTTTGCGTCTCACACATTAATCGGCAGATCATTAAACAGTATTTGAACTCAGTGGGAGTTTGCCTTGCCTCCAGCCATTGGTTTAGATTATAGGTGTAGTAAAATGGCCTGAGTCTTGTGACCATATGACCGTATGTGTAGGTGTGTACAACCACACCAATTCAGGCAAGTTGGAGCAAGTCCATGATATCCTTCGTAGGTCAACAGTAAAGCCTTTATATCAGCCTAGCCTCAACAAGAAGGCTGTGTATAGAGGTTATTACTGAAGTTATGTTATCATATTTTTTTCATTTTAGTTAAGATCCTAGCTGGTGTATTTAGCTCTAATGGATTTTTATGAAGTGTCTAGTGACAGAGTAACTGGAGAAGGGCATAGCAAGGGCATTGCAATAGTCTAAAACGACGTAACAACAGTCAACGGAAACCAAAATCAACCGATTGAGGGCCGGATTCAAACTCACACTTAAAATAAACCTAATGTCACGTAATTTCATGAAGTACGTCAACATAGCAAGCACGTGAAAACTGTGAAGAGACACTGCTCTTCTGTTTGTCTTAGCTTCACAAAAAGCTTTAATAAACCTGCAAAATGTAAGCCCTGCAATTAAAATTGTTTTGGCAAGGGAGGAAGAACTTATATATATATGTTGAAGTATTGACTTCAACACAGCGTGAATTTGAAGAATGCACCATGTTTGGTCTCTCGGTTCCAGACAGAAAAAGGTCCCAGATACAGCTAGTAGCAACGTCTCATGCTCAGGTACACAAAACACAGTAGGGCTTTCTTTTTAAAAATGTAGAAAAGGAAGGTTTTGAGTGAGGAACAGAAGCGTTTAATTTGCAGTTGTCTCTTAATTTAAACCCTTTTATTCCTTATTTAAAACCTCCCTTTTCAAGTTTTTTTAAAAGAAAAGAAAAAGGTACAGTGGTCTCTTCATTTTTTCCAGAGCTATCTATATATATATATATATATATATATATATATATATATATATATATATATATATATATATATATATACGTACTGTACAAAATAACAAAAATATTTCTTGCCAAGCCACAGCCTGACAGACTAAATAAAATGAGGAATTTCCAAATAAGAGCTAGCAACTGAGATGAAGTACATTGTATACGCGTTTATTTTTTTCTTCTGCTGCTTTAGCCCATCTGCTTCAAGTTTCAGTGTGTTGTGCGTTCAGAGACGCTCCTCTGCATACCTTGGTTGTAACATGTGGTAATTTGAGATGATCTAGTCCTACAATGCTAGAGTACACTTAGACTAGAGTAACAAAAACCTTATTGTTGCTGCCGGAACTCTATTGTTGCCTGCATGACTCTAATCTATTGTAGCCATTGAGTTGTCACAGTTAGCTAACTTAGACTTAGACTAGAGTAACTAGTTTGCTAGCTTATTACCTTGGGTTGTTGCTCAGACGATACCTTCTTTATATCACTGCAGGAATAGAGAACATCTTGCTGGAAGTTCAACACAAATGTGCACATACTCAGACACAGACAGTTACAGTACATTTCTCTGACTTCACTCACTAGTTTGATACTCCAAACGTCAGGTGCAGGACATTGTTGCTCTGCTCTGATGCTTGTGTGATAGTAAACTGCGTGTGATGTAAAGCTTGGTAAAACATATCTTTCATAAAAAATATTCTGTTTTCCTGTTCACAATTTAGCAGCGGCAAAGCGCCGTTCTCATTACAATAAGAGGGAAACATTGGGTGCAAACATTCACTCGTCAGTGTGGCAGATTGCCTCCTGAGATTTACTCGCCAAATGGAAAATCTACCCACAGTTGGCGCTCAGCAGGTTTTAGTTTTGGACCCTGGCTGCTGTGATCCTAAACGTAACAAGATGTTGTTTCAATATTCCAGGATTATAAGGAAAAATACTTATATCCACAATATCTCTTTCAGAAGTGCAAGGTATTATTCTGGAAGTGTGCAGTGTGTACATCCCAAAACATGTTATAGGCTCTGTGGGACAAAACCCATTGAGCCAATAATGGGTCATTAGACACCTCCTGAATATTGAAGTCACTAAACATAATGTTATCATAAATGTCATCTGCCAGGACTACAAGGCCCTATATGAATTCTGGGCACTTCTGAGCAGCATTCATTACTTTCCTGTCTTGTACAGGTAAAGACAGAAACCCAGTCATTGGGTGAGTGTATATTGACATTTGGAGTCATATATATTAGAAACAACTCTCCCTTTTCAGGATGCACAGGTCACTAGTGTAACCATGGGGGAGAGGCCTCATTTAGGGCAATATATTCATCAGGCTTAAGCCAGGTTTCATCACATCCAGTTTATGATCAATGATTCATACACTGACTGTGGGAGCCTTTGAAGCACAGAATCTAACATTAAGTAGTACCATGTTGAGGTGCAGGGAATTAATAATCTGTTTTGTTCATGACGGAAATTGAAGAGGGCAGAACTCTGTTTTCAGCCAGCAACTCTGGATTCTCCAGTGTGAATATGCTGTAAATATCATCACTACAACTAACGGGGAGGGGGCTCGAGAAAATGACTGGATGCCACCAGCTTCCTAGTTAGTTTACACACTGAAGCTATATTCTGCTTTGTAAACTTGAATGGTTTCATCCTAACATAATTGGTGCCAAGATGGAAAACCAGTATCTCTATACACTCTATTTTTGCTAGTTTTAGACTTTGCCAGCACTAACCCCAGGTTGGCCTCTATGTCAGTAGCCTTGCTCCCTGGTAAACAATGTATGATCAATGTCTGATTATCCAGTCTAATATTGTGGGTAATGGAGTCACCGATTACTCATCTGATCAGTTTCTCCGGGTAGAGATTGTCTGCCACTCAACCCCACAAGAGACAACTCAGGATCTGATTCTGACTCTGATGGGGAAACCAGTTGAAAGAGCAACAGCATTTCATTTTAGTGACCATGAGAGAGCTGTCCAGCCTCAATGACAATTAACAGTTAACACACTAAGACTAATACTGCAATTTTTGCCAGATGGCACATGCACTGTTTAGTCCTTTTCCACAGATAATGCTTATCTGATAATTATGTCTGAAGTTGAGATTCAAATTTGACCAGAAAGTGATAGTTCTCCTTCATTTTAAAATGAAAACAACTGCAATAAAACGGCATAATGCTACATTGCTTCGGTCAGAGTTGAGTAGATCCTGTACATCAATGTACAAATGTTGTCCTGTTGTGAAAAATGTTAATTAAATAGTAAAAACTTTTGTAGACTGAAAAATGCAGACATTGAACTACATTTGTTTATAAATAATTAAAGCAAAAATATTTTGCAGATGGCCATGTAGTTAACAGCTAGCAGCACACTATACCAAAACAGGAAGTAAACAGGAACATTTTGTGTAGTTTTCCATACTGTACAGTATCGAAGGTGGCAACATTTTAATTAATGTAAGAGCATTTGTTAGAGCAATTCAAGTGACTGTGATTACAAAGCAGCATAGATTTACACAGAGAATTGTAATACTGGGAAACTGTATTTGACCGATACGACATAATATATTTTCATATTGGAATTATGTGAATAGAGGAAATTTCATTGATATGATAATGATGTCATAAACATACCATCATATGTTTATGATGGTAGTTGGGAAGCAGGGGACATAAATAGGAATATTACAGAACAAAACCACCAATAACTCACACAGCTCAGTAATGGTATTTGGAAAGTAATGTATTCTCTATCCGGTTTTATCACTTTGAGCGTAGGTGAAAATGTAATTTAAATGTAATTTACTCAAGAATTTCATCAACCACTTTTCTACCACTGCAATGTCTGCATCAAAGAAGGCTATCAACATCCCTCTTCCAAGGTATTCACAGCTTTCCCTTTTTTAATTATGGTGGGAACATATACCTACAGTATACCAGTTTCCTCAGCTGTGTTCAATCTGAGTACAGTCTGTTTCTGGTCTATGGAAGAACATAAAATTCACCCCACTCTGAGCTCTTCTGCTTGTTTACACTGCTGCTGTAAAATTCTCCCATATCCACATCCTTTTCAGCATTGATTTATGCATTATTAATTCCCCTGTCTGTGCTGGGTGATTCATCTAGTTTATCTGGATTGGAGACTGAGCCCTCCTTTAGTCTGTCTGTGACAATGGTGAGGGCCTCAAAGCCTGCAATCATGCAGTTCATTAGCAGATGGGCTGATTGTTCATTACAATTAGTTATGATTCAATTAGACAAGGTCAACAACTTCATCAATCACCATTGCTGGGCCAGCCATGCTGTATTTGAGGTTAATATATTATGAAGCTGGATTGTTGTACATGTACATTTACTTATTGGGGTTTTTAAGTCACAAGAGGGGGAAAAAATTGTATGTGTAAGTATCTGTCATTTGATGTATGCCAAAAATGTACTCTGATGTGCTAGGGTTGTTGGCAATTGAGTAGTCTGGATACTTTGCTATGAATGATGGATTAGGAATATGCATCCCTCTCATTTTTCTACTGATCTAAGACTTAAATTCATAGCACAGTAGACTGCCCTCCCACCAAAAAGCTGTTTCCAAAGTTTCCTAATTACTTTGTAAATACCGAAGGCATGTAAGCTTTATGTGGAAGACTTTCTCCTACTAAGCTGCTACTCTCAATTAAAAAAAGAGATTGGTTTCATTGGATAGAGCCAGGTGATTAATCAGTGTGAGTGTGCACTCATTTGTGCGAGTGCGTGCGCATGGAGGCATGTAGTTTCGGGTGGTTTCTCTGATGAAGGTCATCCTAGAGTAGAATCAGATTAAGTGATTTGTGCCCATCAGAAGCCTATTTAACAGCCTCTCTCTTACACCACCATCTATTGACTACGGTCTTGATTCAATCAAGAATTTACTGAGGCGTACTGCTCCAACACTTATTGCTATTGTTATGATACCTTGCAAAACACAATCACATTTTTTAAGAATATAATTATTATGCACAGCTACTGTACAGTGAATCCAACAACAACAGATTTGCAAAAGACACAATAGGAAGCTCCTATTAAGAAATGGGTTGTTGCTATACTATACACATTTGTCCACACAAGGAAAATAATAACTAAACCTTTTATTTTACATTTCATAAAACAACTACAACAGAAAAACAGCACGACAGGACACCCATTTCAAATGGCATGTGCCAAACAAAGACCAACAAGACACTTAAATAGAGATGGTGATTAGTGAAACAGGTGAGGGTGATAAACAACAAAACAGGTGTCTGTGATCCAAATGAGGGAGTGGGCGTTGGATCTCATTGCCGTGCCAGGACGTGACACATGGATTTAATTGTCATCTCCCTCGCATGGTATTTGCTAAGTCAAATAATATTTCATGGATTACCTTTGATATTAGCTCTTTTTAATAATAGTACAGTCACAGCAAAATAACATGGCAAAACACAGCAACAATGTTAAGTCATTTAATAACCAGAGGTCCCTCCATACAAACGAGTTATGTTCAAGAATAGCATATCAGAAAACTGTTGCTTTGGTCTTACCGTGACAGCATCAAGAGTTATATTTTCTACTGATGTTTTGAGGAATGTGAAGAGGCGAGGCATCTGTAAACAGTTGATAAAGTATGGCTTTACTATTCAATATTAAAAAACAAGCATTTTATTATGGTTTTGGTATCTCCCCTTTCATGTAATCGCCCAATACATAATCGCCCAATACATACACGATTTTCCTCCTCTTTTCTCTATTCCTCCCTTTCCTCCTTTCTCAGCATTTACCAGCAGCATGATAATGGCCCAAAGTTCACTCTCTCCTCTTGCTGCCGCTCAGATTAATCTGAGGCACTCGCCATGAAATTAGGAATCGATTATTGTAGGACGCTTCTGCTTGGTTAACTCCATTCAGCGCTATTCACTCACATACTCTGCCATCCTCTTCCCCAGGCCAAGCATTAATTCTCTAAAATCTGTGCAGATGACACGTCTGTTAAAAGATTTACACTGGCAAGCCTTTCTTCGCCTTGCTTGTGTCCTTGCTGCCCAGTGCTCAGAATTCTGGCTCCACAAGCCTCCAGAGACCACTGAATAGAAGAACTCTTTAACAAGAATTCTTCTGTTTTACACATCTCAAAAAGTCCACCATCTTCACTGTGTTGCTCACCTACACAAATCTTAATGTCTACAGGGCGTGGACAAAATAATGTAAACAATATATGAAGCACCCAATGGAGTTGGACCACCATTTGCCTCCAGAACAGCTTCAATCATTCTTGGAATGCTTTCATACGTGTCATGAACTGTGTGTAGTAGGATATTGCAACATTCCTCAACAAGAAAAAAATGTTCTCAACGTGAGCTCCAGAACTTCTCCTAAATGTTCAATAATGTTCAGATGTGGTGATTTGGGTTGTCATGGAAGACATTTGGTGGCATCCAGCTTTCCATAAAACCACCTATGAGTTTGTTTAGCATTATGTATGGGGCATTATCATCCTGGAATATTGGAACATTGTGTGGGAACAGTCTTTACAGCATATGGTCCACTGGGTCCTGGAAAAATGGCTTTATATTTCTTGGCTGTTAAATGCCCATGCAGATCAATCTCTGGACCCAGTGAATCCCACGCAATGGCTGCCAACAGTTGGAAGAATACAATTGGCTGAAGGCATCCTTTGACAGTGTCCAAATGTAAACCTGTCCAGTTGTAAGACATGGGGTGAAAGTTTTTCCCATTGCTCCCTGGTTGCAGTTTTGTGCTCTTCACACAAAGTTATTCATCTTTGTGCTTTGTCCTTGGATACATGCGGTTTCCAAATGGCAGCAAATAACATTTTGTTGAGAGTGGGTCAGAGAGGCACTGACTCAATTTTGTGGTAATTTTTTAGGCTGTGCTTTTGGGGCATTGAGTAACTATTCATTTAAGTCCATCTGTCCCAGCCAGTCAGTCTCAACTGAAGACCAGTGTTCCTCTTTGCCTGTTGAATCTATCCATGTTTGTCATATTTTGTCGTGGGACTCTTCCTTTTGTCACATTGAGTAATTGTCTTTTGTAAGCAACTCGGTTAGATACCTTAAGTTGCTTTGAAAACTCAAATATACAAGTGCAGATTGTTTTTGTTGCCTAAATATATGTATTCCTAATTGGCAATCAACCTAATACAACCTCTGCTTCTGCCTTTTATGATTGTGAGTTAGTTACTTCAAAGTTACAGTCCTTTTCCACATGGTGTTTCTGTTATTCTGTCCACCCTCTGTTTATGTAACTTTATTTAGAGTTTTATTAAAACAATAAAGGATGCACACAGACCCTTTAAAATATATTTTTTTAGTAAAACATTCCTGAATACTCAATATAAACTGAGTAGAAAATTTCCACTTATAACAAGTAGGTCACTTTGCATATAATTCAGGGGGTCGTTTATGTTCTGACCAGTTTGAAGCAAGTGTTCCAAGGCCCTACTCATATGATACCTGAATTTCTAGACATGTCATCATGTCTAGAAATTCATATCATATTTTAAGTGTAAGTTGAAGATAAGATGATATCAATGACATTTTTATATTGCCCCTTTTTTGTACTTGTTACAAGGGGGAGGGGAATATGTAGGCTCCACAGACAGGGGTTTAAACTGTCAATTCAGCATGTTTCTCTGACTGAGTTTATCTTATGAGTCAAAGCATCCATGTCCACAAAATGAAGTGTGAGGATGCCACACTGAGGAATGCAAGATTGTGTGGTGTTGGTGAATACTGGAGTCCTGATCAAGACATTTTCCCTACTGGCTGTAAAATGATATGTGTTGTTGAAGTCAATAGAACCACATTCTGACAAGGTGGTATTGTGCAAGGTAGCTGTACTGTCTCTGTAGCTGTACAGTATGTCAAGAAATGAAACATTAAAAGAGAAAATGACAAGTTCCTTCCTTTAGTGTGTATAATGAGAGGGTCTACAATGCGGAAACAATGTATTTACAACTCTAGATAACCTTAGCAGCTACTTATGTAACAAATAGATAGCTCATAATGTTTGGTTATGAATTCCTGCTTTTATAGTCTATCTTGCCTGTGGTATAACAATAATGAGCGAACAAATGTTTTTTGTATACTGTCCTAGGCTATTTAGTGCCGCAGGACAGTCAAAGCTTCATATTATTAAGTTTATTGAGTTGACTGGTTACCGTGATATTAATAAAAATATATAATTACATCTTGATGGGATTTGTAATCCAGTTATTTGGGCAAATGCTTTTTAGAATTGTGCATCACTGTTTCATAAAATCACGTAGCTAGCAATGTTTTCACTTAAGGATTCAGACTCCTTTACTCAGTACCTTGTTGAACACTGTGGGTAGTGATTGCAGTTCTTTTTGGGTATGAAGTAGGGAGTTTCCAACATTTGTCTCCGCAGATCCTCTCTAGCGCTGTGAGGTTGCATGGGAAACAGCCATCTTCAGGTATCTCCAGAGATGTTTGATCGGGTTGAAGTCTGTCTTCTGGCTTGGCTACTCAAGGTCATTCACATAATTGTCCGGAAGCCATTCATGCGTTGTCTTGACAGTGTGCTTAGTGTTGTTTTTCTGTTGGAACGTGAATCTTCACCCCAGCCTGATGTCCTGAGCACTCCGGAGCAGGTTTATATCAAGGCTCTGCCTGCTTTTTTTTATCTTCCGCTCGATCCTGACTAGACTCTCAGTCCCTGCCTCTGAAAAACATCCCCACAACATTAAGCTGCCACCGTGCTTCACCATTGTCACGGTTGTTGTAGTGGTGAATCGGACCAGGTGTAGGCAGATTTAGTACTCGGTTTAAGTGTTTTATTTAAATCAAAACAAACCCAGAGCACTGCAAACAAACGTAAGGAAAGTGGTTGGGGACTCAATATAACACTCACCACAGGGATGACACACGGACATAGAACAATGACTGACAAATTAGGGGAGCAGAGGAGAAACATTTAAACACATACTGATGACCTAATTGGGACCTGGTGTGAGAGACAATTGGAGACAAGACAATTGAAGGGGACCGGGATGAGTTCATGGCAAGTGGAGAGTTGGAGAATGCAGGAGATGGCGGAGCAGTCCCTCGCCTCACCGTCACAGTACCCCCCCAAAGCCCCGGATTCCAGGCGGGGCCGGACACTACCCCAAGGGAGGGCGTGCGGGCCCGAGAGAAACCAGACACCCACCAAAACACACCGGACACAGGCAGGGGAGGTGGCGCGGCTGGGACAGGCAGTGGAGGCGGCGCGGCCGGGACGGGCAGTGGAGGCGGCGTGGCCGGGACAGGAGGGGGCGCCTCTGGCAAGCCGAGGACTGAACTCCGCCGCCTGAGCGCACCGAGGACGGGCCTCCGCCGCCCGTGCCCGCGGCGCCCTCTACTGTCCCGGCAGCTCCACCGCCCGAGCCAGCGGCACCCTCTACTGTCCCAGCCTCTACTGTCCCGGCCGCTCCGCCCCCTCCAGTCCTCGGTGGGCTCAGTATGTAAATAGCCATTCTAGTCACGCATGAGCACTGAATATGTGTAAAAGAGGGATTTATCAATGATGATTTTCTACCGGACTGCCTAATATTTATTATTGAATTAATCCTACTTTTTCTTTGCCTATGCATATTATTAATTCCATTCACTACAAATGTAGGATTGTTTCTATGCAATATTGATAAATGAGGCCCCAGGACCATTATCAAGCAGTCAAGTTTTACCCTTCCACTCCTCTCTGCAGGCCATTCATCACCAAATATGAATTTAATATCATACATGGTATCAACATTTTTAAGCTGTTAAATTTTTGTACTGCAAATTCCTTTTTAAGAATATCTTATGAAGGTTTACTGATTTTACATTGGTGTGTACTGTGTATCACTGTAGTACTGCCTACTGTAATATATTTTGTCAAGACTTGAGAACCTCCCACACTACACTATTTGGCCAAAGCCAGGAATTAAATGTAGGCTTTCTTATACCAGACAATGGTAATTATCTTGTCGTTAGTGGGTGGAATTTCTATGTACTTCAGGCCCACAATTCTGCTTCTTGGAATCCATGACCGTTGTGCATGTGTGTATGGCCAAACCATGTTCAGTTGCCTTTATTCTGAATATTTTAGAGCAGGGAATCAAGTCAATTTCAACAGAAATTAACTACTTAGAAATGTGAATCAGAATAAACCATTGCATTCAAGGAATATGTCAGCTTTCAGAACACTTATTTGGTTTATCTCCCAGATATTCATTTTTAATAAGCAATAATGCTAGCAGATTAGGACCAAGCTCGCATGTATTTTCCAAGACTCACTTTGCATGCCGCTTGAATCTCAGACATCTTATTTAATTTGGTTGAAAACTACAGGTATCTCATCCTCCTTTCAGTATAAAATGTACTACGTCAGGAAATCAAACATATTTTCTTCTGTTATTTTCTCTTTATCAGGAATTATGTACACCCCACTCATCCCAATTATGTGGTGGTGTCTATTTCAAAGCACTAACCTTTCCATTATTGGTAATGAAGGTATACTTACAAAATGTATGACAGATTAAAAGGTACACACATAACCAGCAATTATGTGTAAATAAACAGCAACATCTCTCATTTAAAAACATCGAACACACCCTACCCACAATGTTTTATATGCTGGTATGAGTATAAAATGTAGATAATAACTGAAGAATATCTGGGCAAAAAAGCACCTAAAACAGCTGATGTAACAAAGTGGGGACCATGCTGGGAAACAGAAAGCCAGAAGTGTGTTCAGGGAAGATGGCCAGGTTGTTCTCATTCCCTGTCACATGTTGACACTTTTCTTGTGTGTGCCAAGCAGACACCACTCTATGGCCTCATTTCCACTGACATTTGAAACTTGAAAAAGCCGGGGTGTCCATGTAAAACATCACAGAAAGACTTGCATGAAGTGACCCATTCCCCCACTTCGTTTGAGGGTTGTCAGGGTAAAATTATTTTAGGAGGAAAGCCTAGGTTTATTTTTGACCTGTAGGTGCTTGAATATAATTTGTTCTAGGTTAGTTCCCTGTCAAAAAGTACTCAGGATTCTTTCCCATATATTTTTTTTTCATTTTCCCAAAGAGCTCTCTACTTTAACTATAAGCATGCAACCTATTTCAAAAAGAAAGAATAATATTCACTTAGTTGAAATAGTTCTCTCTGCCTGACAAGAGTTCATTGAGCAGCCAGTTGAAATAGAAATGTACTCAAATATACATTCTCAGATTTCTGGCCTGTGAAGAATATGATATTTTCTTTGAAGGCTACATTTTGATTCTTGCATACATATAGACAGTGTGGTTTACAGACATCTGGCCACAGTTGTAAAAAGATTATGGCATGTTCATGTGGGTTTTGGCAAAATAGGTTCTAGTTTCTTATCTCTCCTTCTGGACATCCTTGAATCTCTGAAGGTCCGCTTGAATCTAGTTACCTTTGCATTTATTTATTAAAAAAACCTTATGAGAAATTGGGAAACTTAGTAAAAAACTGGTTTAATAGAGTTAGCGCTGTTTGCTGAGTTTGACTTTGAAACCAACTTCACTACATTCCAGTAATGCAGATGGTATGTGACAAAAATGCCTTGCTTCCTTAAGTAAAACCACACAGATTCAAAGTAATAGTAATAAAGCTGGTTACCTCAATGTTGTGTTTATTCCACACCCTTTCTCTACATCTCAGCCTTGCTCCTTTTTCTTCAACCTGTCTGCCTTTATGTGCATGTGCCATGAGGGTGTGCAGTGGTTGAACTGGTAGGAATAAACGTTAACTCTAATGGCTGGGAGGGGAGGGAAGAGGGACCATTGTTGAGATGGTTCAGAAGAGGAGTTGCAAAATGTTATTTATTAAGTGCAGCTCCCTACCTGACTGTTGGAAACATGTCAGTCCCCATATAATGAATGTTGCTCACATCTTTCTGTGACATGATTGTCTTTTTTCCCTGGACGACTGGAAGTGTGTTCCTTTAGCTATTCTGCAACAAAAAAAGTATTCGTAATTCACAACCCCAACCACTTTCCACATGTGCCATCTGGTGAGATAGACTCAGTTACTCCTTTCCACATCTTTTCTCCCACTGTTTTATGATTTTTCTGTAGAACTGAGCAAATCACTGCCTGCTTCAACTGAATCATGTCCTTATCAGGATATGTTTCTATACATACAGTCAATCACCAGAGATGTGTGTATTATGCTTTCACATGTGAGTCAATGAAAGATGAGTGGCTTCAAACAACAGGGCTCTTTACCAACTGTTATGCTGGATAGTGTCCTGTCACACATTTCCTGAGCATTGATTGTAGTTTTTAACCCCCTTTTCCTCTGTTAATTAATTTAGTGACAATCAATTGCATCTAACGGCCTTTCTCATCGCAAACCCTCCCAGCAAATTTGATTGAGTTGCACATCACTCAGCTTGGTTTGTACAAAGGAGCACATTAGGCCACTGCACCACTTGGAGGCTTTTATTACAATTAATGTGCCAACTTGAACCTAATCCTGAGGAATTTTCCAATATTAGGAGCCAGTTCTTATTATTAAATGCATATTCATAATGAGAAACAACACAGCACAATCTGAAAGCTTTTGCAGTTAATGTGCAAATGTCAACCTAATCCAGGGATTTTTGCCAATATCGCTTGACCTGTTGGAATCCTGAAACACATACTGATGCTAAGAAACAAGAGAAGTGGAATGGGGTAAAATGAAAGACAAGAAAGTGATTGGACCAAAACAGCTCTGGTCTTTTCCAATTTGAGTGACAAATAGCCAAAGGCACAATCCATGAAGGCTAGTTAAATCCATTTTATCAAGATTATACATTAGCGATGGCTAGCATGTTCAATGTTCAGTGGATACAGTATCACTGTATTTGAAGTGTTAACAATATACTAGATGCAGAATGATTCAGGATGCATAACACAGTGTTTTTCAACCCTACACAGTGTTTTTCAGCCCTGCATGTTTTAGCTCTCTCCCTGCTCTGTCACACCTGATTCAAATGATTAGCTCATTATCACGTCCTTGATGAGCTACATCAGGTGTATTAGGGCAAGGGGTGATCTAAAACATGCAGGACAGTGTGCCTCCAGGAGCAGGGTTGAATAACACTGGCATAACAGAACAAATAGAATCAAGATAATAGAAAATAACGTTTATTTAACTATACATGGCAACTCCCTAGACCTGCTGTAGTTTGTCATGTAGAGCCACAGAAAATGGGCAACAATTTATGTAACACTTGCCAAAGCATTGTAAGCTGTGGACAGATATCCCAGTTTTTCCATCAGCTTTAATACATACATACACACATATACACATTACAGAACAAGACAGAGTGGTACATCTGTATAGTATTTGACCTACAGCCTAGCTTCTGGTCATAGCTGAACATATAACACCCAGTATGAGCCCAGCTTACTTGAGGTCGCCCTGTCCAAAGTAATCCCTATCATTGACATTCCCCATCCTCCAGCATTCGTTTGTCTTCATCCAAATAGAATGCAACGCATAGGCCTGGAGAAAGTACCACAGCATGTTAAATTAATACATTAGATCTGGGCACAGCACAATTGCACACTTTTTTAATGTACAATTCAAAAATATTATGTTGTTCTTCTGTCAGTGTTGAACACATTTATGAACAATTGAATGCACAATACACATCCTTGTAGGCAACATCAGTCAAAACTATTCATGGGTATTGCATGTATCCAGAGATTGCAGTTGTTTGTTTTTACACTAAACATTGTGGCCCAAATTGAATGAGACGGGTCATGACTCATCACTTAATTAACTCACTCTAGTTGTTCTGGATGTCTGGGAGAGGGAATTTGTTATAAAAATTCATCAGAGTTACCAAACATACGTGGCACAATCAGACAGCTCTATTCTCTATTGATTTCCAAAGTAGTTGGTCTAAAGGGCTTTTTTTTTTTAATAGCCACAAACATGTTGGTCTTTAGCGATAAAAAGTGACTTGGATGTGGTTCTCTGTTCCTACAACATGAACGTAACAGTTTGGGAGTTCCATTTGTATTTTTTTATCTTTCAACTCAAATCCAGACTATTTTCTGTCAGAAAATGTGGGGCTTTCAAGTATTAGTATTATTTCTTATGGGTAGAATAAGCAATTTTGGCTCATAAATATACCGTGCTTTGCAAAAGTGTTCTAAACCCAGACAAATATTCAAATTTTTGTGACATCTAGCGAGTTTACAAATATTTCACTGCAATTTTGTTGTTATTTTATAACACAGGCACTCAAAAGAGATAATTGTATGGTAACATTTCTTATATATGAATATATTTTGAATAAATACATTTTAATATTTATAAGTATATATAAGTATGCATGAGTATTCAGCCCCTTTGCCACTGTCTGGGACACAGTACGACATTCAGATTTTTGTTTAAAAACCACACCAATGTGGCATTAGAATCCCTAACTTAGCTCCATACATTTTTTGTTCCAATTCAACCAGATCCTGTTGATGGTAAGCATCCCCAAAACATGATGCAGCCAACACCATATATGAATGCAGGGATGTTGTGTCTTGAGGCATAATATTATGTTTGGATTAGATTTCCCAATGTATGTATTTGGGTACTCTAACTTCTGTAGAATGTACATTGGTTTTCATTTTCTTAATTCTTATCAGTGGGATTTTTTGCAGAGATTTTTGCTCAGAATGTAACAGTCATTGAAATGGTTCACAGGTGAAGGCCAATGGTATGACTGTGTCCTCATTAGGGTGATTTCTTTCATCTATGTAAATGGGAAGATTACATTATGCAAGCAATATATTTCTATTTAATATTAGCTACCTAAAATTACCCCAATGTTACCTAACATTAATATATTTTGAGTCAGTGTTTAAGATTTACATTAGATTCTGTTTAATGTTATGTACCATTTGTAATTGAATGCAATTAGATACTTTTTTAAGTGTTTGAATACTAAACACACACACCATGTACACTGTTAAAAAAATTATGGGAACCTGTAATCATCACAGCATAACATGAAGTCAATGAAACAAGCGATTGTGAATCAATGTCATCTGTTTTGGTGCAAATGAAAGTGACAACAGGTGCGCTAGAGAGGCAACAACCCTGAAAAAGGGAATGGTTTTGCAGGTAGTGGCCACAGACAATTGCACTCTATTCTTCCTGAAAGATTTTTGGCTAGGTTTGTGTTTTGCAAGTGTCCTTGTCATTACTTGTAGCATGAGGCTATACATGCAGCAAATTCAGGTTGCACAGATAGTCCAGCTCCTGTCCCTAAATAACATCCTCGATATCATATATATATATATATATATTATTATTTGTATTTTTACTTGGACAGTGCACAAACAACGTTGCAGTATACTGCGTGTACAAATATTATGCAAATTGTATTCCTCAAGATGTATTTTATTGTTGAACAAACACAATGCTCTTAGTCAATCTAAAATATAATTGAACCTCAAACCTGAATGTTTACAAAGGAATTCTTTTTTTTGATCTTCCTAAGGGGAATACATAAGTGTGCACAATTATTATGCAACAATAAGTATGCAGAAACATTAGGCAACTAATTTACAAAAATAATTTCTCGAACTCACTTGTTTGTAAGTGCAACAAATAAGTAACACAAAATGAAAATTAAATCACATTTCAGATAAAAAATATTCAATGACTGATATTGCCACTCTTCTTTGCAATAACTGCAGTCTGTCAGTTTCTTGATCTGTTCTCAATGAACCCTCGCTGAAGCAGCAACCACAGTCTCCCAAATACTGTTCAAAGAGGTGCAAATCTCACGTTTGAGAAGAGTCCACAAGTACTCAATTGGATTTAAGTCAGGTGAGGAACAGGGCCAAGTCATTATTCAGACATCGTTGAGGCCCTTGCTTGCTAGTCAAGCAGTGGAGTGCTTGCATGCATGTGATGGATGCATGGTCCTGCATGGCCTTCTGGAATGCTGAGGTCTTCTTCCTGTACTACTGCTTGAAGAAAGCATCTTCCAGAAAATGGCAGCAGGTATGGAAGTTGAGTTGAAACCTTTTTGGAACTTTCCTGGACTATTTCGAGAGTGTTGCATACATCTGAAAGGCATTTTACACTTTATGACTTTTCAGTGTCAATAAAATATTTTTTGGGCCCATTTTACCTGAGGTCTTGAACCTGCCTAATAATTCTGCACACCTTGATATAAGGTGTTATTCACTGTTGCCACACCCTCTCATTACACAAATACATATAACCTGAAAATGATTCAATCCGATGAGCATTCAAGTTTATATGGTTTGGAGTTTAAAAATGTGCATAGAAATAATAATATGATACAAATACTCACTTGCCTAATAATTTTGCATGCAGGGTATAGGCGCATGTCAAAAAATGTGAGCATCATGGGAAAATGCATTTTTTTCTGTAATTCAAATCAAAACGTGACAACTTAATTTATTCTCGATTCCTTGAACATAAAGTGAAACATTTCAAACTTTTTTTTATAAAGTCTTGGTGATTACGGCTGTCTGATACTAATAGAGATCAATCGTATCTCAAAATATTAGAATAAAAAAATTATAATACAGAAATGTCAACTTGAGAAGAGCTCTAGTCAGCTAATTAACTCAAGACACCAACAAAGGTTTCCTAAGTATGTTAATTTATGCCCTCAATAATAGGTTGGGGCTCCTTTGCACAAATTACTGCATCAATGTGGCATGGCATGGAGGCAATCAGCCTGTGGCACTGTTAAAGTGTTATGGAAGCCCAGGTTGCTTTGGTAGCAGCCTTCAGCTCGTCTGTTTTGTTGGGTTTAGTGTATCTAATTTTCCTCTCAACAATACCCCGGATTCTCTATTTGTCTTATGGACAACGGTGAAGTCAACAGTCTTCCCCATGATCGCGATTGTGTGTACTGACTTAGAGATGTTCAGAAAGATAATTAGCTGATTAGAGGTCTTCTCAGGTCGACATTTCATCTAATATTGTTATATACTGGATTTTCTTTTTCTATGAGCTGTAAGCTGTAGTCATCAAAATTGAAACAAAATGGCTTGAAATGTTTCATTTTATGTGTAATAATATCTATTTAGGATATACAGATATACAAAATAAGAGACCACTGCACCTTTTTCTTTCCTTTCCAAAAAAGAAGGTTTTGAGTGAGGAACAGAAGGGTTCAAATAAAGAGACTACTGCACATTGAACGCTTCTGTTCCTCACTCAAAACTTTCCCTTTCGACTTTTTTGGAAGGGAAAGAAAATGTTGCAGTGGTCTCTTATCTTTGTCGGGAATGTATGTTGATGTCATTTTTTGATTTCAATTATAGAAGAAAATGTACTTTTCCACAAATTTTTTTTTGAGATGCACCTGTGTATGTATATACAGCTTTATATATAAATATATACAGCTCTGAAAAAAATTAAGAGACCACTGCAAAATTATCAATATCTCTGGTTTTACTATTCATAGGTACTGTATATGTTTGAATAAAATGAAAATTGTAGCTTAATTCCATAAACTCCTGACAATTATAATCCCTATTTCCCCCAAAAAATATTCTCATTCAGAGTATTTATTTGTAGAAAATAACAACTGGTCAAAATAACCAAAAAGATGCCTTGTTTTCAGACCTCATATAATGCTAAGAAAACTAATTCATATTCATTTTTCAACAACAAAATACTCACGTTTTAACTTAGGAAGAGTTCAGAAATCAATATTTGGTGGAATAACCAGATCATCACTGATCCACCACCAAATTTCACAGTGGGTGTAAGACACGGTGGCTTGTAGGCTTCCCCAGGTCTCTGTCTAACCATAAGATGACCAGGTGTTGGGCAAAGCTGAAAATGTTATTAGTCAGAGATGACCTTACTCCATTCTTCTATTGTCAAATCCTTATGGTCTTTTGCTAACTTCAGCCTGGCTTTCCTTTGCATCTCATTGATGAAAGGCTTTTTTCTATCTATGCACGACTTCTGCCCTGCCAATTAGGAGCCGGTTTCGAAAAATCCTTGCCGTGGATTTCACCCCAGCTGTTTGCCATCTTGTATGTCATACTATGGCTGTTACGTGACATTTGAATAAGTTGACGGTCATCTTGGGCAGTGGACAGTCGTTTTTGCCCTCTGCCAGTGTGCAGCTTTGTTGTCCCCAATGTCTGTTGCTTGACCTTGTTCTTATGAATCGATGTCTTTGAAATGTTCAGGATGGAAGTAACCTGAAGCTCACTGTATCTCTCTGCCAATAAAGCTGGAATTGATCCCTTCTTTATCTCACATAAAGCTTTTCTTTTCAACTCTTGTCTTGCTGAATAGTTCTTTTTTCATTCAAATTACCTTTGTGGTACTACTTGCACTGTTCTTGTCGTCCAGCTGGTCCTATTGTAAGTGGACAGCAGTGTTTTATATATATATATATATATAAATATATATATATACCCACACACACACACACATATACACACCCATATTCCACATTTACAGCTGTATTAAAGCACTGCATTGTGTTGTTCAAGAACAACCCTTAGCTATGAGACATTGGCCTTACAGGCACATATCCTCTGGCCATATCCTTTAAATATACCATTTAGCAGATGCTTTTATTCAAAGTAACGTACATGTCATTACATTACATTAGGCCTACTTCTTGGTGGCCCTGGGAATAAACACTATTCCGGTGTTTCAATTATCCACTAAGAGGCATGTGAATGCTTTGTGAAAGCTCAATGTTACATTTATTTAATTGCCTTTGTAAATCAGTTTATGGTGCAAACTCAGAACTGTGTTGTATCAACAGCATTTTTTAACACGTGTGTATAGCCAACTACACTGTGTGAATTGCTGTGGTCATTATGTAAAACGTAGTTAATTAAAATTATAGAATAATTCATTTTGAAAAAACAGAAAAATAATGACTATTCAGAAGAAAAAAACATGCTACTCTCTCATAGTCAAATACATAATATTGTGTTTTTGTGTAGGATGTCTGTATGCATGTGTGCTAGCTGTAGATCACTATTATCAAACTACCTTTGTCTTTAAAAAGACTGTCTAGCAAATCCATTGCCTCTCCTCCCTTGTCAGATCATTTCTTTCAGAGGCACACTTGCAAATTAAATGTGTCAGGCTTTCATTTTGATAGATGTGTTTGCGTTCAGTGGAAAGAAAGAAGGGGCCACTGGATGTGCAGGGGCTTTTGCACAGGTAAATTCTTCTTCAGTGATTTCGATTCTTGGCTCTTTCCTCTATGCAGGCCCGTTATATCTGGATTATTTTGTTCTCCCTGAGGAGAGGGTGTGTGGCATTTTGTTTACCACATTTATATATCCCCCTCATACTGAGATGGCTGTTTGAATTCACAAAAAATGGAACTGGAGTTTTTAATCCTGACACTGAGCTAGTAACAGTTAAATTCCTGTGTGTTTGAATGAAGCTACGGCCGCTAACTAAGTGATTATCAAGTTTCAGCCTATCACCTATTATAAACATCACTTACAAGCCCTACTAAAAACAATATTTTTTAGTTTATAATATTTCCATGGGTTTTCAGCTATCAAAATAGAAATGTCTTGTAAGAAATAACAGCCACAAAATTATTGATGGTGGAATAAGTTTGGACAAACCTGCGAAGGTAACACATTTTTAAGTAATTACTCTACAAAAAAAACTATTAGAGTAAAATTAAAACATTTTTTTATCCTTTTTCTGTTTAATTTGGTTACACATCTTTCCTATACTACCCATTTCACCTAAGTACAAAAATCCCTGAAGTTAACATTTGAAATGAATATGGACTTACACAACAAAAGGTATATTGAATAATATCAAAACTTACAGTGAAAAGTAACCTTTAGAAACATACCTCTGAAACAGGCCTTACCCGGGTTGTAAGTATCACACTGTCAATGTCAGATACTTGGCTCCATTTTAATGAATCTCTAATTCTAATGTCTTTAAAGCAGAAGCCTAAGCTATGAGTACATATGTATTATAAATTACACTACTTTAACATTAGGGATGTGGATTCGATAACATTTTACTATCCGAACAGTATTTTATTATTTGAATAGTATTCAGTTAACCTAAATACATGTTTTTAAAAACTACCGATGCCAAATATTGAACAGTGCAAATATTAAACAGTGCACAGTATCTTTACAGACTGTTACAAACGTCACATATGACTAGCTAATACAGTCACCTCATTCACAACACTCCTCGAAACCCATCTATTATGTACTGACCACAACCTTTAGCTTTTCATTTCCTTGCCCTGTGCATTGTTTGATTTGTCCTCTGATTTTAAACATACAGTATCTCACAAAAGTGAGTACACCCCTCACATTGTAGCAAATATTTGATCATATCTTTTCATGTGACAACACTGAAGAAATTACACTTCTACAATGTTAAGTACCCAGTGTACGGCTTGTATAACAGTGTAAATGTGCTGTCCCCTCAAAATAATTTAACACACAGCCATTAATGTCAAAACCGCTGGCAACAAAAGTGAGTACAAGACAATTGTCTTCTGTTTCTTGTGCTCGCTGTCTCTGTGCATTCAAATGACAATGGACAAAATTGAATTTTGTTTGTTGTCTGTAGCTTATACCATGAGTCAATCTGTTTACAACTAGTAGCATGAGGCATGCAATGTTGACATCAGCAAACCGCTTGGCTACACAACACCATACGTGCTGCCTGCCACCTCACTGGTACTGTGTTAAGCACACTTCTCCAGGGTGTCAGATGCCATTAAAGGTGAGCATTTGCCCCATGAAGTTTTTTACGACATCAAACTAGAATCAGGTCAAGACCCTAGTAAGGAAACTAGCACACAGGTTAGCTCCCCTGAAAGGTTTCTGAAAGTTTGAGCAGAATGTCTTCGGTGGTGTAATCCCACAGTGTGATCAGCAGTCTAGGTGGCTAATCTCAGACAACGCTGGAAGCGAAGAAACTGGATGTGAAGGTCCTGGGCTAACATTCTCTAAAATGACTTTGCAGCTTATGGTAGAGACCTAATTATTCAATACATTGCTTATGGCTCCGGTGGACATTCCTGCCAATTTCCTCAGAACGTGAGATATCTGTGGAATTATGTTGTGACAAAACTGCATTGAATAGGTGCACCTGTTGTCTTGAATTAGCACCTGCTAGCAAATGAGATGTTCTGATTAATACGCATGTAAACAAAAACAGAATATTTGTGAGAAATAAATGAGTAAATGAAACATTTCTGGGATATTTTATTTGCGCTCATGAAACATAGGACCAAAACTCTATGACATATTGAATTAATAATTTTGTTCACTGTGCCTATTTTCTCAAATATATTGCAGAATAACCACATAAAAAAGTATTCTGTTTGTGAATATATTTTATTGATATGACAAATGTTCCCCTCTTATTGCCATCAAGATGATCACGGTCCACCTCTGGGCACAGGCATAGTTTGCCTCACCCCTTGTCCCACCATCATGTGATACAGCTCACTTCGTTAGTCTGACAGGAGATCCAGTGGCCCCTCACTAACCCCTAATGCCTTAATGTGTTTAAAGCAGGCTGCTTGAGGAGGCTTCTGGGATGTGGAATAAGGTGGAGCTGTAGTCGCATCCATTGGCCTGACAAACCCTGGGTAATTATCACCATAATGATTTTGGATTGTGTCATTTGCAAGTGGAGCATAAACAATAACATCTTGCAGCAGGTATTAAATGGCATCCAATTTAGTTCAAATGCAGGGACTGTTCTGACTTTTGATTACAATAATCACTGCATGTGTCGCTGGGTCAGATGAGTACACGGAATGATATTTAAACACAAGTGGCTAATCAACATTGTAATTAATTTGCACTTTCTGTCACCATTGCACCATTTCATGTACTGAACAGATGAAGCCAGTTCACAACAGTCAAATGTTATAGATTGGAAAATACACGGTTTAAAGACTCCATAACCAGAGAAATAATGTTGTGAGACATACACATTTAAATGAACGGGTGACGGCTATTGTATATATTATTATCCATCCAGTGTAAAAAATGATATGCCATTTGTGTGCCAGGAAATCAAAGAGATATGGTTTAGGCTCAGATTTTTTTTTTAGATTAACACATTTTTCTGGTAATTAATCATAAATACACCATTGGTTGACAAGATGTTCAATCTAATATAGTTATATTCAGTTGTAGCTCTGTGTCCTTTGCGTGTAAATGCGCTTTAATCAGGTCGCTTATGTAGTCACTTTGCCTCTTTACATTTCATTAATCCATAATATATTTAGATTTGTAAACACTAAAAAGGAATTTAGGGCGCTTGTTCTACTTCAGTGAGTCAGTCATCTCCAACAATGCTATTTCATTTATTTGCATAGATCAATATTCTGAGGGGAAACACTCCAATTCCTGAATCATTTACACGTCCTTGCTCAGTGCAGGTCGCTACTTGAAAACGGTTCCTTTACTTGCCCTTTGAGTTCTCTGATTCCTCATCATCTGAGAGTTACAGATGCAGTGCTGGTACCCAGCATTTCCACATGCAAGAGAAATTTGTCACGGTCCCGGCCTGCTGGGGCCGTTCCGTTCCATGTTTTCTGTTTGTCTGTGATCTGTGATGTCCTTGTTTCAGTTGATCAGTGTATTTCGTTCACCTGTGTTTTGCCCCCACCTGTTTCTGTTCTCCTCGTTAGTCTGTGTATTCAGTTCAGTCAGTTTCTCCCTGCCTTTGTTGGGTCATTGCCATTGCCATTGCCATTGCCATTGCCATTGCCATTGCCATTGCCATTGCCATGTTTGATGTTCATGTCATGTTTGATGTCCGTTTGCTCCTGCTCCTGCTCCCGTTCGCCTAGTTTCAGTTTGTTCAATTTTTTTGTAGTGCACGGCACTCGGTTTTGTTTTACTTTTAGTTGAATTAAAGTTATCCCCTGGACCCCTGTTAGTTATTTGCCTCCATCTCCCTCCTTGGATTCCTTGCACACCCTTGTGACAGAAATTAATCATCCATGTACATTATTCTTCAAATAAATGTACACATACTGCAGGTTTACAGACTTTAGATAAGAAACAAAGTTTATCATTCAACTTATTATGAGTTATTATAATACATACACAGGGGGGCAAATGTTGGAATAATGTACGGATGTTGGTATTATGGAGAGACATTGGCACAATTTAATTCACCAAATGGCATTCAACTGATCACAGTGAAGTCAGGACATTAATAACATGAAAGTTAACAATTACAATTTGAAAAAAAATCTTTTTAACTACTTCAAACAGTTCTCATCAAAAAATCCTTCCCATGTGGCAGTGACAGCTTTGCAGATCCTTGGCATTCCAGTTTTTCCACATACTCAGGGGTGACATTTCACCTCACGCTTCCTGTAGCACTTACCGTAGATGTGGCTGGCTTGTTGGGCACTTCTCACACACCTTACAGTCTAGCTGATCCCACAAAAGGTCAGTGGGTTTAAGATGAGTCGGCTGTGCCGGATCAGGCGACTGTGCCAGTTTTTGCATAACTTAGAAGTATTTCTGACCACAGGGGATGGCATGGCATTGGAGAACGGAACAATACTCTTCCGTGTTTAGGGTTCTGTGTATAAATCTCCAACTTTTCCAGCACCAAAGCACCCCCCATACCATGACATTTCTTCCACCAGGCTTGACTGATGGTGTTAAGCATTCCTCCAACATATTTTTGTTCCCCCTTCATCTCACATATTTTATCCTGTTTCAGCCAAGAACTTCAAACTTCGATTCATCAGTCCATAACACTCTTCCAATTGTCTGTTGTGTAATGTCTTTGCCCATTCTAACCTTTTCTTTTTGTTTTTTCTGTTTCAAAAGTGTTTTTTTCTTTTCATTTTTTCCCATAAGGCCTGCACCCCTGAGTCTCCTCATTAATGTTGTACATGAAACTGTTGTTTAGCAGGTAGAAGTCTATGAAGCTGTCACCTTAGAACGGGTGAGGCATCTATTTCTCAAACTAGAGACACTGATGTACTTATCCTCTTGTGTAGTTGTACATCTGGGCCATCTACATATTTTTCTGTCCTTGTTAGAGCCAGTTGTCCTTTGTCTTTGAAGACTGTAGTGCACACCTTTGTATAAAACCGATTCATTGCTGAAAAAAAGTATTCACTTATTTCTAGAATACTGTTTTTTTTGTGTTCACCATAATTCATTGACATTGCCAGTCTATTGCTTACTGTAATGTGGCAACTCAAAAACAAACACAAAGGCAATGGTAAACTTCCTTTAACAAATCAAATCACTTTCTGTTGTGTTTGATATTATGGAAAGTGATTTTCTAGTACCAAATCAGCAATTTTGCATGATTAGTCAAGGATAAGGTGTTGAAATGTTACCTGCTGGAAATGGGGCCTGTCTAGATTTGATCAAAACTGACTTTTCAAATAACGGTTGTGCTGTTTTTTATGTCAGTAATATCCTGACCATACCTGTGATCAGGTGAATGCCACTTTGGTGAAAAAGTACCTTCTGAAACAGCAGAATCTCTACATTATTCCAAACTTTCTCTCTTAGCCATATGAAATTGTATACTGTACATCTCTTTGCCATATTAAATTCTACTGTCTCCAAACAGATATGAGTAGATCTTCTCAATAGGTATCTGTTTCAAGCCATTCTGCTATTTTGCACACGTTCATCAATCTTGGAAGTCACTTGGGTGAAATCAAGACCTCTGATAGTTTTGTATGGAATGACGAAAGGCTTGCTTGATTTTGACTCTGTTCTCTTTGCGTCTGGTGTCAAAACCACTGTAATAAACACTTCGGTAAAGAAAATAAACCTATTGTTTTCTGCAGTAAACTTTAGTAAAACTGCAGTAAACTGTAAAGTACTATACCCCCTGCAGTCCCATTGGCAATATATTATCTCCTGATCAAATTGTGCGTAATGCCCATTTACCTGACTGTATTGGCAATCTTTCAAAGCTTCTTGATAATTTGTAAAAGATCATTACTGAAAATTGGATTTTTCTTACACTAATATATATATTTTTCATTCTAGATGTATACATTTACTGAGGTAATCTCAATTGATCTGGCCAGCGCATCTGTACAATAATGCTAGTTATGCTATTGTAACAGTATAGTAATAAGAAACCTTGCATGTCAATTAGATCACACAGTGTTTAAGAAAGGACAGTTTCTGCTTCACTGATGTTTAATGAGAATCCATTAAACACCTGGTCCCTGCTTCATGTATATTCATAAGATTGCATATTTTATTTTGTTCAATAGAGAGACATGTTCATACATCTTCATGTAATTGTCACCAAAACCCTTTTTAGACTGATTCCAAAGAAGCACAGACAGAATATACAGTTTAGCACGCTTTATTTATAGCAAATCCCATTATACATTTGCAGAAATAAGTTCAGGTAGGCTAACGCATTGTACGGTAACCCTTTTGGACATGATTACTCAAATACCTGGACACATTTTTACTGGGCCGCGTAGAAGAAGAGCAAATGTCTCTTACTGAGTGAGTGAGTGAATGCCTGAGTACCCCTTGTTAAAAAGCAGAGTGCTTAGAGATGCGGCCTTGTGAACTGTAGGTCCCGAGTTCGTACCTCCTTGCAGGCGAAGCGAAGTATGCATACTGAATTATTCTGTATAGGTGAAAACTTTGCTGGCTTAAGAAGATTATAGTAAGCCTGAGATAAAACAGTTTATGGTTATATTGCTACTGTTTCTGGTAGATTTTTGAAGTACACGTCCGTGCATGAGTTTTGGGTCAGGATAGACAAACACATTTGCTTGCTATAACATACAGTATTAACTTTATAGTAAGCCTTAACTGAAACTGCATACGGTTATATTGCGATTGTTTCTAGCATGGAAATTATCATTCCTAGGAAGTTATTAGATACTTGTAAGCCTTTTACTGGCTAATATGTTATTAATACGGCCAGTGGCAAAAGCAATAAAAGAGTTCATTGACACTATGGTAGAGGTACACTTCAGTTTAACACAATCCTCAATGGAGTCTAGCAACTGCTGGAACGTGTAATGCCGCGGCGTAGTGGTTAAAGATAGTGCCTCTGATGTGGAAGACCTATTTTCGAATTGATTGGGTGTAACGACATTTATACATAATTTCTGGTAGATTCCACAATCCTCTCGTCTTTTCACTAGATGAAAGAGTTCGTTATCGTCGCCTTTATTGATAGTTTTTGTATGAATGTATTTCATGAAGTTAAGAAAGAAAAAGGTATGTTGTTTTGCCATGAAAGAGAAAAATGCGTTTTTATGAAATAAAATTTAGAAGCTTTGTCAGACTCGCTAGCAATTGCTCAATTTCTATGACTATTCCAGTAAATTAGTAGATACCGGTACAACTTATTACTGGCTAATATGATGTTAATACGGCCAGTGGCAAACGCCATACATAGACACTATTTGTGGTGGAGGTAAACTAAGTAAGAAATTTTAAGTCAGTTTAACTGTATCAATGTCATTCGCAAATGGCCAATTAACTATTAAAACAGCCATTGGCAAAAGAGGATTTGTTCAGGATAGAGACAAGAGGCTATACTGACACCTGGCAAATGTGCAGCTTACTGGTGTAGTGGGTAACGACACAGCCTTTTATGTAGGTGACCCGGCAGAACATTCTATTGCAGGCTGGCTGGTTTCTTGTGTTAAATACCTGATGGTTTGTCAATGTTGGTTTGAGTTGCAACTGCTAGCGAAGACGTCTGCCTCAAGCTAGCAAGTGGCACCCAGATATTCTCCCACATAAACAACAGTAATTAAAACTTTTGGCTTAAATGTTTGTGCCTACCAACATTGGTTACTTATTTTGGGAAAGAATATACCTCAAGTGAAATGAGCAGATAAATACCTTGCATTAAATGAGCAGTTAAATAGTTTGACAGTGGCAGGTCCTTCAAATTGATCATTGTAAAATAAAAACACTGAATTTCAAGGTGATTTTGATTCATAATAGCACATTATGTAGGCTAGGGCCTCTATTTTTAGGTGAGATTGTCTACACTGTTCACCCCCATGTTTGAAAATCGCAAATCATAACTGTAATTGCAAAAGAAATAGCGAATATTTTATCCAAATCGTCCACCCCTAATACACACACATGCTATGTGAGACAACCCAGACTTAAGGTTACTCATGAAAGTACAGTCTACTGCTAACTACGCTGCCTTAGCATCCCCAGGTGCACTAGGCACAGACGCTGCCTACTAACCCCTACTAAAATATACAGACAAGGCAAACACACATAAGTTATACGTCTTTTGTCACATTACAGCGGCTGGAGAATAAAATCTTTCTGTCCAGAAGTCCAACATTCTGACCCAAGTAGTTCACCCACCACACTACTCTAGAACTCCCTAGGTTTGACAGTGATGTCGTTTGCCTACTCTCTAGTCATGGAGTAGCTCTAGGGTGCTGTTGCTTTGCTCCTCTCATTGAATGGGACTACGCTCTCATGTGACGTCACTCTGCTCCTCTCTGCTCTCATTTCATGCTGGCTGTGAATCTCAATGTCTTGGACTGGCTGTGAAAATTAGGGATTGGACGAATGCACCAAAGCACCGTTCAGTTTTCTGAGCTCTACTGTTTTGAACATAGACTGTAAAAAAAATGTGGACGGTGACGTCACCCATAGTCTCATTTTTGGTGGAGATGGCCGTCGCCATTTTTGTAGTGTGTCACTTGGCCTTACTCCCAGATAACCAAAAATTGGCAAAGAGGTGGGGCATGGGTGCAGCTGAGGTGCCTGGTTCCCAAGGTACTAGGTGGGCAAAGGCTAAGAAACTAGGCTAGATGCTACCAGTATACACAGCATTGGTACCTGTTGTTAGCCCGCGGTTTGTAGCCAGTTACAATAACATTACCTGGTCACACTTGAAGCAAGTTAACCTGAAACTATACATCAAAACATAAATGCTTAAAATGCTTCAGCGTTTTTTTTTCCAACTCTCCATTTTGTCAAGACAATAGACTGTTCAAATAGAAAGTTGTTTATTTGGATGTCACTAGATTATAACGTTACTTGCCCATGACAAGTTAGCTGAGGTGATACCAGAAAGGACAACCCACTAGGAGCACCACTCCTGTTACTCAATAGCTCACCCCCCCTAATTATAGGACGTAATATAATTTAAACGGATGAGTTATAAAAAGTCCTCCCCCAACAATTGTCAAAATGGGGAAAATAAGCAATTTACACCAAAACATTTTTTTTTACCTGGCTGTAAACTTGGCCATATTGCCATAGAGATTGCTCCATTTTGCAGACTGGTTCAAGTGACCATTCGATGAATTGAACTCCCAGGTAGGCTTCATTTTCCAGCCTCGAAGTTTTCCCCTTGGTTTCGATAGTGTACCAGAAGCTCCTTTCAAAGTACAACACCACGTGACCAATGACATTCGAAGCTTCTGATGTCACAAAATCACCATTGAGTTCCAACCTGCACAGTTTTCAGGATGGCTGTTTTGAAACTGAGTGCGTAAAAGGCTAATGAAATCCGATCACCAAGTGGGCTTTCAATAGAGTTTGAGACATGCGTAGTGAATGGAAATTAGAGAGAAGTATTTTAAAGAAAAGTAAGTCAAGAGAGTCATGAAATATTTCTTGTTATTTGATAGTAATTATTCAGTTATTTGCGAGTCATACAAAATAATCATTTAGTGTTGGTTAGCTAGTTTTTTGGGAGTCATACAAAAGATTAGGTAATTTGAGGAGTAAGATAATTATTAAGTGTGTTGCTCAGCTAGGTTCTAGGAAACAGTATTAGGATAATATATTAGAGAACAATGGAGAATATGTGTGTATGAATGTATGTACATTTGTTATTGAAGGCCACACTGTATTTGAATAGTCTTTGCGACAACAGGAGTTGAATTCATTGGCTGGAATTGTATTGTTATTTATGTAGTCATTATACATTGCCAAACAACAATGGCTAAGGTCCGTGTCCAGGCCCTCAGCAATCTGTCATGCCTAAAAAGTGTTTAAACAGAAACAAAGTTAGTTGTCATCCATTCTGGAAGTTTTAGTAGTTTGTTCGCTTAGACGTATGGTGGTTGACAATAGCATCTGAAAAATATGTTGGCATATCAAGGTTACCGTTTCAAATCCCTGGTTAGGGATCTTTTTATTAATATTTAGTTAATATTGCTGTCACCTTTTAATAACAATTGCCTACATTGTTCTGATGGAATGCTTTTGAAGGACTAAACATTGATTTATAAATAGTAAAAAAATCAAAACTAAAGTTGGAAAGATTAAAAAAAACAGCACACAAACACACACTATAGAGGAAAAGAATACCAGTATTAGACAGGAAACGTGGGCGTGAATGAAGACGTGGACACAACTAAACACCTTCAATGTGACAATTACGTGATCGATGACATCTGTAGCTTTGCTGGTCCAAGTTCTTTCCAAACCAGAAAGCAATACTGCAAAATGCACCAATTACCAAGTAAAACATACCAAAGCAACACACTTTGTTATTTTGAACACTATGGTGCAACCTTACAATTCCAGACTGCTGTTCAAATGGTCACGGGTTTGATTCTTCTTGTTGCAGGTAATATGATTTTGTTGAACACAAAATGTCAGCCTTTAATCGTCAACAAATTCCTGTTTTATTGAGCTAAGCGTTTTCCATGGTCTTTATTATTCCTTACCATTACTTCAAATGTACCGATAACAACAGAGGAAAGGGCTGGTGGCTGCAATTCCCACAAAAATATGAATACAATGTCTAAATCAAACATGTCATATTACATTTTGTCCAGCAGATATCCCTGCTGTGCACTGTAACGGAAAGCTTTGAGTAATAAAGTGTTTTTTTCTAATCCAGCCTCAATGGTTCAGAAAGCATCTGGTTCCCATCCCCAGTGAAATCCTTGTCGCTCCGCTCGGACTCTGCATGATTGCCCTTCTGATACTTTATGCAGCAGGTGTCCAATCAACACCTCCCACACACCTGTTCCCCATTGTCCCTTTTGGTGCCCCTAATTACCTAGTAGCACAGCAGTCCACACTCATACTGTCCACCACCCCAGATATAGTTCACATATCACCCCACGTAGAGTTCCCACAGGTGATGTAATTATTTATTTTTTGTAAATATTAAGCATCAGTAAGACACTCAAATATGAATGTGGCAAAGAGCACTCCTCTCTCTCCTTACTTCACTGAACAACCCCACAGAATTGTCTTTGATGCAGCCACATTTTCTTTATTTTGGGTAAATATGCCATATTTCCACTTTACAAGATTATTGCTACCTGCTGTGGCTGAAGAAAATCGGGGAGACTTAAGTCAGAGGTATACCGGACACCCCCTCTGATCACACGTCAGGAGGGGTAGCGTCCACAAGCTCTGGGAGCCCATGCGTGTGTCAAACCATTGATATTAAATATTTTTCATTTACTTAATTGGCATATTTCTTAACTGCAGTCAGCTGTTTCCAACTTACTTATTACTTCCTGATTGGCTATCAAGTAAAAACAATAGTTGGGTGCATCAAGTTGGCTTCTAGGAGTATTGTTTAAAATGGATTACTGGCTATATGATCCTGGAACACATACCATCCTCAGTTGGTGTTTGGGGCGGGACCATATCATTCTATGGGAGTAAAAAGTTTTTTTTTGCCTTGTGAATACTGAGAGGTATGGCATCAAATGAAGCTGCATTTCTGACATTGATCATGTATTATATTCAGTGTAGCCTGGGCCAGTCAAATCATACTACTATACCAGCTATTAATCTACAACATTTATAAAAATGCTCACATTTTAATGAAGTAAGAGTGGCCTCGCTATGCTGCAAGTCTGTGTTAGAGATACTTGTTGTGGAGAAAACATCTGCACACAAAAATGCACGAAAATGCATACAGTAGAAGTTGATGCTATAACTTACGGGAAAAGAGACAGAGATAGAAAGAGGCGGACATGTGGCAATAACGAGGAATGAAAATCCTTAAGAGTTGGATAGATTTATGCTGAGCATGGAATTAGATTTACCTTGAAAAAAGCAGTCCATTACTTTTCAAACAAATGAAAACAAATTAACAGAGTTAGACAAAAGTGTGGCTGATCTTTACCCCATTGACATTTTTCCCGAAACAAGCTGGGACACGGTGAAAAATATAAAGAGAAACAGACTGCGATGACGTGCAAATAATTTTAACCTTATATTCAATAGAAAATTACACAAATATTACATTTAAATATTGAGACAGAGAGAGAAATTTTATTTTTTCTAGTAATATATAAGGTCAGTAACGTGATAGGGTGTAGAAAGAGCGTCGCAGAGAGGACAAGTCTTTCAGAAGTAAAGATGGAGATAAAAACGAAGATGAAACCATATATAAACAAGAAAAGAGAATGCAGCCGACTTCTCTGTGTCTAAGCTCATAGAAGATGGACTGAGGCAAAGTGGACAACAGTCCTGTGGTCTGACGAATCAATATTTTAATTTCATTTTGGGAATCATGGAAGGCCCACCCTCTGGGCAAAAGAGGAGAGGGACCATCTGGCTTCTTAACAGCACACAGTTCAAAACCCAGCATCTGTGATGGTGTGGGGGTGCATTAGTGTACATGGTATGGGTGACTGCACATCTGTGATGGCACTATTAATGCTGAACAATATTAACTGGCTTTGCCATCCAGATGATGTCTTTTTCAGGGAAGGCCTTGCTTATTTTAGATAGACAATGCCAATCCAAAATTTTGACATATCACAATAGCATTGGTTCCCTATTAAAAGAGACGGGTGTTAAACTGGCCTGTCTGCAGTTCAGACTTGTCACCTATTGAAAACATTTGGTGCATTATAAAACAAAAAATATGACAAAGGAGACTCTGAAGTGTTTTTGCGCCACTGAAGTCCTTTATCAAGCAAGAACTGGAGTACATTTGACTTTCAAAACTACATCAGTTGGTTGCCTCAGTTTCCAAACACTTACTGAGTATTGTTAAAAGAAGAAATGATGCAACACAGTGATAAACATGCCATTCCCAACTTTTTTTTTAAACATGCTGGTATCATAGGGATAAATGATTTACATATCATTGCATTCTGTTTTCATTTGCATTTTCGCAGCGTACCAACTTTTTTGGAAACAGGGTTGTAGTAACCAAGGCTACACTGCATAATAAAACAATCCCAGTAAGTAAGCTTGTCTTTTGAGTGGACTGACTGTATATTTATTTTGCATTAACAAAAACTGGTTTTATGCATACTAAACTTTCCATCCACGCGATGAAAATGCTTTCTTGTTATAGTATTGGCCAGAACAGGTATAAGCTTTTTTTCAAAATAGAAATTGGTTTCTGAAGATGTTGCATTATAAATGCATTGTACAAAGTGCAATGGCCAAAATTGCAGCACTATAGATAGTGACCGTTCGCCTTTTCTTTGTGAGTGCTGATGCATTCGAACACTTTTCTCCTCCCTTGTGGGGGGGACCAGCGATATAGCGGTATGCCAGCAGCTTTAGTGCTCACAGTAATTGATGACAAGCCTAGTAAAGGTTAAACCACTCCTATTCTTTCATGGCACTGATTACGAAAGCAATGACAAATTGCCCTGACCCTTAAACCTACTTGAACTGTCAACAGCCAGCAATTATTAAGTCAACAGTTCACAGTGAACACAGAAAGTACATAAAGTAGATGGTTCAAGCTTACAGGATACAGTAATAGACATCATTAGATTGAAGACAATACTATACCTCCCCTTAGTAGAGAAGAATTAATCATGCTACACATTATCCAACCATTGTTCACTAACTTAAAACCACATAATAATAGAAGTTGTTACAGTTTTAGTTAAAAGCTTAACTTTTAGTTAAGCAGACTGCCAGATAAACTACCAGATTTCCCTTTTTACAGATAGAGGAGTCTAGTGATGGCATAATAGTTTATGCCCTCTTTAGGGCCTTTAATGAAGAAACTCATCCCATAATGATCTGTTGTGTTGTCTTTTGTTCCCATTATCCCTCAATATGGTAAACATAAGAAGGTTGAGATCCTAAGGAGGATCCCAAATGAATAGCCTACATAGACCCCCCCTTTTAAAGAGTTTGACCTTTTAGTGGCATGGTAAAAAGCTATGACTTCGGAGATAAGGGTGGTGGGTGAGCGTTTGGCAGTGGTTTGATGTTGTTTTGAATAATATAATGCTGTCTCACTGTCAATGGATAAAGACATGTCAATCGTCAATCACTGTCAATCGTTAAAGACATGATGAACATTGCATACCTTCTGTCCATGACGTTGCATTAGCATTTGAATGTATATCAGTGGAATGAAAACACATAGGGATAAGGAAAACAACAAAAAATTGAGAGAAATCAAATGAGACCGTAGCTTTAGCCTTGGGCCAACGAGCACTGACCTTCGCCATGAGTGCATCAGTGTAGACAGTGGCTAGACATCAGAGACACTCCCTAAGGTCCAACCTGTCCACAATGCTGAGAGAGAGGAGACCTGATGCTTGCTCACACCCACCCGCTGTCATGGCTAACACAACACCATACACCATATGGTATCATATCACTCACAAAGCACAGGCAGCCATACTGACTGACTGAGACAAGTACCTCCAGTAAGCTTTAATCTCAGTGGGATGCCCGGCACCAGTCAGGAAAGATATGATACCAGAACAAACACGAAAGCGCCAACATCAACACTTCGCATTGTTAGCCATCCACTCCAATATAAACTTCGAAGCTGATTCTCCTTCATCCCTTTTCAGGATTTTGTGTATGCTTTCTAAAGAATTTTGCAGATTGTAGAAAAGGCTTGAATTGTGCTTGGATGCAGAGCCAGTTTGTTATTTACAGCTATGGGAAAATGAATGGACCACTGCAAAATTCAGTTTTTCTGGTTTTACTATTCACAGGTATGTGATTGAGTCATTTTTTTATTTTTGTTTTATTTTATAAACTACAACATTACTCCCAAATTCCAATATTATTGCATATTGAGTATTTATTTCAAAAATAAATAAAATTCTCAACCACAAAATACTAATATTTTAACTTAGGAAGAGTTAAAAAATCAACATTTGATAGAATAACCCAGATTTTTTATTACAGCTTTCATGCATCTTGGCATGCTCTCCACCTGTCTGTCACATTGCTGCTGGGTGACTTTATGCCACTCCTGGCACAATAAATCAAGTAGCTTGGATTTGTTTGTGACCATCCATCTTCCTCTTGGTCAAATTCCATTGGTTTTCAATGGCGTTCAGGTCTGGAGATTGGGCTGGCCATGAGAGGGTCTTGATCTGGTGGTCCTCCATCCACACCGTGATTGACCTGGCTGTGTGGCATTAAGCATTGTCTCTGTCTTACCATTTGACCAACAAGAGCCATTTCAACCTGGCTCTTCTTCGCTTCTCATTGGTGAAGGGTTTATTCTAGCTTTTTCCTAATTCAGCCCTGCCCCTAGGAACCTGTTTTGAACCATCCTCACCGTACACTTCACCCGAACTGCTGTTTGCCTTTCTTTTTGTAGGTCACTTGATGTCATCCTACAGTTGTTGAGTGACATTCCACTGAGTTGACGGTAATTTTGGTCAATGGACAGTAATTTTCGCCCTGACACTCACTGCATCCCTCTGCCAGTTAAGCCATAATCAAACCCATCTTTTCCTCTCACAAAGCTTTTTTTCATGCTGAATAGTTATTTTAATTCAAATTACCTTTGAAGTACTACTTGTTTTTGCCATCCAGGTGGTCCTATTGCAAGAGGATAGTGATGACCACAGCAGTGTTTTTTATACTTTTCCTCATTTAATTAGATTTGGTTCAGGTAATGACCTAATCAGTACCTCAGTAAGTAAAATGAGGTGTACCTGTGTTTTTTAACAGTTGCTGGAATGGAATGGCTGCCATATATATAGAGATGCTGATTTAAGAAAACGTTATTAGAGTGGTCAATTCCTTTTTTACAGAGCTGCATGTAAACATTTGTGTTATAGTGAGGACTAGACTCTGATGTCCGAACTACCAAAAATTCCAGCTTGGCTTGAGCAATTTATATTCATCCCTATATACACTGCTAAGGCAAAACATGAACCTCTCACAAGTGTGGCAAACTAACTTGATAATCTCCTAACAAGGGCACATGTCAAGGTCTGAGCAGATTAGATGGTAAGTGAAAAAACTGTTCTCATAGTTAATGTGTTAGATGGACAGGAGTGAAGACCCAAGCGACTATGACATAGGCCAAATTCTTAAGGCCAGACTACTGGGTAAGAGCATCTCTGAAACCACAAGGCTTGTGGGGTTAGTAGTTAGCAGTGGTGAGTACCTACTGACAGTGATACAAGGAGGCACAAACCGGCACCAGGGTATTGGGTGCCCAAGGCTCTTCGATATGTGAGGGCAACAAAGGCTGTCCCCAATCTGACAGAAGGTCTGCTGTGAGAGAAGGTCTAAGTCACAGAAAATATGAATTATGGTTACTGTAGAATTGGGTCACAACACGCAGTGCATCGCACACTGCTGCATATGGGGCTGCGTACCCACAGGTTAGAGAATCCATGATGACCCACGTCCACCGTTGCAGGTGCCTACAACGGGAATGTGAGCGTCAGAACTGGACCTTGGACCATTGAAATAAGGTAATCGGGTCCGATGAGTCCCATTTTCTTTTAAATTGTTTAAATGTTTACCAGGGGATGTGATAGCACCAGGATGCACTGTGGGAAGACAACAAACCAGTAAAGGGTTTGTGGTGCTCTAGACAATGTTCTGTTGGGAAACCCTGGGTCTGGGCATTCATGTGGACATCAATTTGACATGTGCCACCTACCCAAACATTGTTGCATTGGTAGTCCCTGATGGCAGTGGCTGCTTTCAGCAGGATAATATGCCCTGCCACACTGCACAAATGTTTGAGAATGATTTGTGGGTACATGGTGAAGAGTTCAAGGTATTGCCCTGGCCTCCAAATTCCCCAGATCTTGATCCAATTGAGCATGTGAAATCTTCTTGACCAACAAGTCTGATCCACGGCAGCTCCACCTCGCAACTTAAATGACTTGAAGGCTCTGCTGTTAAAGTCTTGGTGCCAGATACCTTCAGGGTGTCTTATAAGCATCCATACAGTGGTCTCTTAATTTTTTCCCAGAGCGGTATGTACATTTTACAGGAGAACTTTTATAGCATCCACCCCATTTAATCCATATCTTTTCAGGTAATTGGAAAAGAAGACCCAAGGAAACAAACAAATAAATCATTTAATTTGAAATGGCATCACACACTGTTGGCTTTCCCTAGATTTTAAGTATTCATAAATTGGCCTCTGACTTGAATTAAATCCTATATGGTAATTAATCCATGCATAATCATATTCCACACCATAGAGAGAATAAGTTTCCCTCTGCTTACATAAATTTCCATGCTCTTATTATGCAATAAATGTGGCAATTCATTTTATGGTAATAAGAGACAAATTTTCCCAAGGTTATTTGCAGACCTCATTTGGGTCTCTTTCGGTCTGTGGTGTAATGTTAGAATACAATTATTGTATCTTACAATAGAATTATTTCAAATTTTCAGATTAACTAATAATGCCGGGAAACGTTCATGAAATTTGTTCATTAGTCTGTATTTTTACTGGGAAGATGCTGGATCGGATAGACCATTTGTAAATGCATGTGCAGGTCCCCCAACACTTTCATCATGCTGTTCCATTATTAATTGTGCATACAGAATTTTTAAACCATCCTGAAATGTTGCCCAGGAAAATCTTATGAAAAAGGACTGATTTTCTGAGCAATTTGGTCTAATATGCTCTGTGGAAGTAGAACTTACATTAAAAGTAATTTCACAGTGCATTTTCGCAATTTTTGAGCCAACTATTATGTTCTTATGTGTAAGCTAGTTCACAATATGCTCAGCAGTTTGTTTAACAGCCATAACACACTCTTTACATTTCAGGTGAACAAATCCACACCTTTATTGCAGCTCAGAATAAGCTCTTAGTGAAAGAATCATTATTATCTCCATGTTTGGGCTTCCTGTGAACGAAAAGTTGTGTTATCTCTCGAGTACTGTGAGTCTAATGCTTTGTGGCAGGCCCAGCACTTGACTGTCCAAACACATTGTTCATGCCATGTCACAGACACAGTAACAGTCAAACCTAGCTCCCACCTTTATAAGAGAGTGGCCTATATCTCACACACAAACACACACACAAACACACACACACACACACACACACACACACACACACAGAAACGCAACCCTGGGTGGAAACAAAGAACACACCAATGAGCTCATACTGTATATAAACACTCAAATGTACATTCCTAAAGTACACTGAAATGGTACATTGTTGTTTCATGCCACCACAGTTCAACCCCCTGAGCATGTGTTGGGCGTGTTTCATTCACCAAATCGTACCTGCATTAATGTCATCACACAAAACAACGCAACAACATATTTTTACTGGTTGGAGCTGACTGGCACATGGTCTCCCCAGATCTCTTAAACCCCCCCTTGCTCGAGTTGCGGGTCTCTCCAGTACACCAGTGGTGTTGCCTTCCAGACAGCGTTAATGTCAATTTAGGAAGAACAAGATCTGAGAATGTTGTAATGTTTTTAATGATCCTACTCCATCCTTACCCTAAATAATTTATAATGCATTTTACCTCATTGTCTAATATTCAGTTTAAAAGATAAATATATGCCAACGATGTTAAAGCCTTTCCTCTCGTCCAGCTAGCCTACATATTTCTGTTTTTGCGTCTGAATAACATGCTATTCAAAACTCCTAAACCACTCTCAGAAGAGTTAAGGATAGTTCGTAGCCAAAAATTCTTTATGGGAAGATTCCCAAATATTCTGTGGGAAGATTGTTTAGTCCTTTTATTTGAATCATTTCGTTAGAAAATATATGAATTATGACATTTCACTCAATCGTATTTTTTTTCTGGACCGCATAAGTGGAGCCGGCCTAGAAGAGCGAATGTCACTGACTGACTCACTGACTGACTCACTGACTGACTCACTGACTGACTCACTGTCTGACTCACTGACCTTTGTTAAATTGCGTAGTGGTTAGAGACGCGGTCTACCAAACAAGTCCCGCAATTGACTTCTGTCACAGACAAAACAAATTATGCCTAGGGATTTTTTCAGGACAGACAAAAACTTGCTGGCTACAACCTTCAGTAGCTATGTCATAGGATGCCTTAAATGAAATGCATAACTATTTGTGTTTCTACACATTCTTTTGTTTCAAGATGCAAATAATTTTGTTTTTTAATTACATGCTTGAAAGTCACATTGTAGTAATCAATAGACTTATTGTGTCCATTTCCTATTGTGTCAATTTAAAGTGTGTTCTGAATGAGAACTGTCTTTTGTTTTTGTTCCTAAAATTATTACTAGATTAATTCACACACATAGCTTAAATGTGCCACATTCATTGACTTGCCATAAAAGATTTTGTCATGTAATTTCAACAAGGAACTTCCTACTTTAATAAAAGATGGTGCTACTGCATATTTGCTCTGACAGTTTTAACATCGCTGAGCAATTTGGATTCGTTTTTTATAACTGTGTAACAGCAGATTCTGCAACAAGCATATCCTTATCAATTGTGAGCACCCTGGATTCCGTTCCCTCACAATAGATAAAGAACCAAATACTCCCTTGCCCAAAGCAAAACCTGAAATTACAGCAGTAATGTACGACTTCACACAAGCTTTAGATTCAGTGGTGAACCGTGACTACTGGAGCTAGGCCTTCAGCTGCGAATGAAGATCTGATGTCATACATATACAGCTCTGGAAAAAATTAAGAGGCCACTGCACCTTTTTCTTTCCTTTCCAAAAAAGCTGAAAAGGAAAGGTTTGAGTGAGGAACAGAATCATTCAATTTGCAGTGGTCTCTTAATTTTTACCCTTCTGTTCCTCACTCAAAACCTACCTTTACGACTTTTTTGGAAAGGAAAGAATACGGTGCAGTGATCTCTCAGGCACAGAGCTGCATATAGAGAACTCAGATACAGAGCATGATTTGAAAATGTTCCTTGCAGACTTATGTAGGAGAGGCAATTCTTTGATGACAGAGTCAAACAGTCCTAAGCCACGCCTTGGCCGTGGCTCACAAAAGCAGCACACGTACACAAAGGTTGCAAATATCGATATAATTTGAACCCTTCTGTTCCTCGCGCAAAACCATCCTTTATAACTTTTTTGGAAAGGAAAGAAAAGGTGCAGTGGTCTGTGAGGTACAGAGCTGCATATAGGGGATACAGAACTCTGCTTACGGGGTCCGGCAAAAAAAATCGATGAAAACAAATTCCAGTTATAATAAAAAATAAATATGTACAGATTTGTATCTATCCTTCGGCCCTGTCTAAGGGCGTAGAGTTTCCTGATGGTTCCCCACTGTTTAGATTATATAACTGGATCTATAAAACCTAAAGCATTATATTCTGTCACAGTCTTTTATTTCAATTTGAAATGAGTGTAAATGGCGTACAGAAATGTTGTAAACACAGACCATACCACATCCAACATACCACATTGAACTGGCACATATCCAGTGCTACTTTAAAACCATTTTTAAATGCTGCTACTCAAAAAGCACTTTGCTGTTTCCACCTGTTTCCAGTGGAAAAGGTACTTTATGGCATATTGGAATCAGGAATAAAAGGTGAGGACATTCACAAAGGTATAACTTAACATGAGCTCACTTATTCAAACCCCAACTCTTTACAGTATTCATTGAAATTATTTCTCTAGTAATGCTTTTAGACATAGGGAAATCTTACAGTATAAACATTTGCCATGTAGTATCTCTGTATACATTAAATAAGAATACCTTCACGCAGGGCAGTCAAAATAAGTGCACAAAGCAGAAAAAGTGTGAAACGACAATACTTGATCATTTTATTTATTTTTTGCATTCCAAGAGACATCAAACTGTGCTGGCTCAATCTGTTATTACATTTTTCCTTTCCTTCCTTGCGTCAAACAACCTCCCAAGCACACCAGTGAGCTCATTTACTAAGCAATTACAGAACGATTAGTGTTAGTCATCATACATTTTAATCAAAATAGTGTTCCATTTACAGTACATGAACTCCCACATTGTTCGTCACAGAAGCAGCCTGTAGAATATGACATCTACATGTTTGGCCATGCCATGCTAAATGGCTGGAGACCAGCACTGCCACTCTACAGCAATAGAAACTGGGTGAGGAAGATGGCAATTTGTCCCCGAAACACATATTGCAAATCATCAGACAGGTATCAAATCTGGCATACATGCAAATTATTGGGAATTCATAAACCAGAATATCATCTAATCCAGACAAAAGGACACAGGGTGGGTTTCTTTCCATATATTCCAAGGTGATTTTAAATGGAATATTAAAATGACATACATGATTTATCTTTAAAAACTACTCATGCTAAAGGGGTAGTTCTATCATAATATAATGGACATATGCCATGATTTACCTTCTCAGATGACATTTATGTTGTCATCAACGTGTCTTGCTCCTAATGTTTTTGTGGATTGCAGCATTGTCTCAGCATTTCCTATAACCCTCTTCTTTCCATCCTGTCATCATTCTTCACAAGTCAGAATGCCCTCAATCCGCCACCTCTCAAACTGGATTATCAATTTACTTAATTATAACTAACCCTTTAGTCACAGAACAGACAGGTCCCATCTCCAAATCAGGGAAAGACTGGTCTGCAATGAGTGTCTCACTGCAGACCATAATAAAGTTGACATTGATCCTATGTTGCCCTTGAAACCAGCAACCGTTTAGCTATGGAAACTCTATCCTGAAGGACAGAATGGTTTAACAGTCACACTCGCCCATCTGGAACAATCCAGCAATAAATATTAAAAATCAGGTGTCTAAAAGAAGTTACTACATGAAAAACATTATATAGCAGCAAACCCAATCGTTCCCTCATCCCTCAGGCACATACTCCTTTAGATGACATTTTTTAAACTACACATGGCTTCCCTCCACCAAGAGAAAACATTGTAGTGTTACAGCCAAACTATGTACAGACACAATGATGCTCCCTAACCAACCTTGCAGGGAGAATGGATGCTCTTGTGTTCATATGATGTTGGTGGAGGCACTTTCAGCCAGGCCGTGGGCTAACAGATGCTGGGGAGGAGTAGAGAGACTGACTGGCCACAGAGGGGGTAGAGTGAAGAGAGATACAGGCTGGAGGAGAGATTAACTTCTGGTATGAGAGAGGAGAGACCTCAGCGGTGGTGCTTGGCTATAGGGGAGCAGAGATTTAGGTGACGCACATCAGCAGTTTCCAGCCATATATCTGGAATCAACCAGTTCCCTCTACAGTCAGTGATACTGAGATGAAATCAAAGAGAAAAGGACCTTCTTCCAGGCTTATCGCAATACAATGTTGCAACTACATTTTAGTGTCACTACAAAAGAATTTGCGCTTTCTGTACATGCTTGGTGCTTTTTGAGTCCTCTCTGAGTCTTCACTCCTCAAACAATATCCCTGGCTGGATAGTTGGTTTCTATACTTTTGGATTTCTTAGGCTTGCTCTCTGGCTCATTGAATGAGGGCTTGTATGAGCTGCCAACTAACAATAGAATCTGTTAACACATCAAAGGCAAAGTGGCAAAATATTGTTGAGCAAGGCCTACGTATTTGAGCCCCCAGTCGCTTGGAAACCCGAACATTTGTCTTTTCATACAGCTACAGTCATGATGTGGGCTTGCAATAGAGTGATACACAAACTGGCCTAATATCATGTACTGCTCCAAGCCAGGCTCGTAAGCACTTTCACTAAACACTTACTAAAGCTGTTCACACCACTGTCACAAAAATCTTGTGAAAGTCAGTGTTACTGGCATATGGTCAGTACTAAGCTCTATTATTGCACATAATCAGATTTAGAAATAATTCATGCAAATGCAAATAAATGCAAATAAATGAAAAATCTTCAGCCTGACACAGGCCAGACAACAACATCTTATTCTGTACTACTGAGGTTTGACATGAAAGAGACAAAACCAAGATGCCTAGCTGTTTGGCAATATGCATGCACAATATTATGCCATTATTATTCTTTAATGTTGGGTTGGCATGATCTATAGCAATGCACACTGACCTTGCCTGTCTGTGCGGTTTCATATGTGGGTGTGTAGGACAGGGAGTTGCACATGAATGTGCATTCGGAAAGTATTCAGACCCCATGATGTTACAATACAGTTTTGTTCTGAAATTGCTTAAATTGCTTTGTATCCTTGTTAATCTACACACAGGGCCACACTGTCACTGGACCCCGTGTCTCAGCACCAAGGTTTTACACTGCTGTGTTATTGTGCTGTGGGAGTAGGGTGAGTTCTCATTCTTGCATTCAAGGAATGTGTTTACAGTGAGGGAAAAGAGTATTTGATCCCCGGCTGATTTTGTATGTTTGTCCATTGACAGAGAAATTATCAGTCTATCATTTTAATGCTAGGTTTATTTCAACAGTGGGAGACAGAATAACAACAAAAACACCCAGAAAACGCATATCAAGAATGTTAATAATGTATTTGCGTTTTAATGAGGGAAATAAGTATTTGATCCCCCTCAATCAGAAACATTTTTGGCTCCCAGGTGTCTTTTATGTAGGTAACGATCTGAGATTAGGAGCACAGTCTTAAAGGGAATGCTCTTAATCTCATTTTGTCACCTTTATAAAAGACACCTGTCCACAGAAGTAATCAATCAATCAAATTCCAAACTCTCCATCATGGCCAAGACCAAAGCACTGTCCAAGGATGTCAGGGACAAGATTGTAGACATACTCAAGGCTGGAATGGGCTACAAGACCATCGCCAAGCAGCTTGGTGAGAAGGTGACAACAGTTGGTGCAATTATACGCAAATGGAAGTAACACAAAATAACTTTCAATCTCCCTTGGTGTTGGAATCCATGCAAGATCTTACCTCGTGGAGTTGCAATGATCATGATAACAGTGAGGAATCAGCCCAGAACTACAAGGAGGATCTTGTCAGTGATCTCAAGGCAGCTGGGACCATTGTCACCAAGAAAACAATTGGTAACACACTATGTCGTGAAGGACTGAAACCGCAAGGTCCCCCTGTTCAAGAAAGCACATGTATAGTCCAGTCTGAAGTTTGCCAATGAACATCTGAATGGTTCAAAGGGGAACTGGGTGCTGGTCAGGTGAGACAAAAATTGCGCTCTTTGGCATCAACTCAACTCGCTGTGTTTAGAGGAGTAGGAATGCTGCCTTTGACCCCAAGATCCCCACTGTCAAAGATGGAGGTGGAAACATTATGCTTTGTTGGTGTTTTTCTGCTAAGGGGACATGACAACTTCACCACATCAAAGGAACGATGGACGGGGCCATGTACCGTCAAATCTTGGGTAAGAACCTCCTTCCCTCAGCCAGGGCATTGAAATTTGGTCATGGATGGGAATTCCAGCATTACAATGACCCAAAACACATGGCCAAGGCAACAAAGAGTGGATCAAGAAGAAGCACATTTAGGTCCTGGAGTGGCCTAGCCAGTCTCCAGCTCTAATCCCTTAGAAAATCTGAAGAGGGAGTGAAAGTTTTGCGTTGTTAAACATCAGCCTCGAAACAAAATCCCTCCTGAGATAAAAATGCTAATCAATTAATATTTTTTTGTCATTATACTGTCTCTCATAGTGCAAATAAACATACTATAATAATTATTGAATGATAATTTCTTTGTTAGTGGGCAAATGCACAAATTCAGCAGGGATCAAGTAATTCTTTCCCTCACTGTAAAAGCTTTCCTGTCCCATCTGAAACCCAGCCTGAATAGCTCATACAGTGGGGAGAACAAGTATTTGATACACTGCTCATTTCGCAGGTTTTCCTACTTACAAAGCATGTAGAGCTCTGTAATTTTTAACATAGGTACACTTCAACTGTGAGAGATGGAATCAAAAACAAAAATCTAGTAAATCACATTGTATGACTTTTATATAATTAATTTGCATTTTATCGCACAACATAAGTATTTGATCACCTACCAACCAGTAAGAATTCCGTCTCTCAAAGACCTGTTAGTTTTCATTAAGAAGCCCTCCTGTTCTCCACTCATTACCTGTATTAACTGCAACTGTTGGAACTCGTTACCTGTATAAAAGACATCAGGGATATAATTGTTGACCTGCACAAGGCTGGGATGGGCTACAAGACAATAGGCAAGCAGCTAGGTAAAAAGGCAACAACTGTTGGTGCAATTATTAGAAAATGGAAGAAGTTCAAGATGACGGTCAATTTCCCTCGGTCTGGGGCTCCATGCAAGATCTCACCTCGTGGGGCATCAATGATCACGAGGAAGGTGAGGGATCCGCCCAGAACTACACGGCAGGACCTGGTCAATGACCTGAAGATAGCTGGGACCACCGTCTCTGAGAAAACCAATACTAACACACTACGCCATCATGGATAAAAATCCTGCAGCACACACAATGTCCCCTGCTCAAACCAGCTCATGTCCAGGCCCGTCTGAAGTTTGCCAATGACCATCTGGATGATCCAGAGGAGGAATGGGAGGTCATGTGGTCTGATGAGAATTTTTTTTAGCTTTTTGGTCTAAACTCAACTCCACTCGCCGTGTTTGGAGGAAGAAGAAGGATGAGTACAACCCCAAGAACACCATCCCGACCGTGAAGCGTGGAGGTGGAAACATCATTCTTTGGGGATGCTTTTCTGCAAAGAGGACAGGACGACTTCATTGTATTGAGGGGAGGATGGATGGGGCCATATATCGCAAGATCTTGGCCAACAACCTCCTTCCCT
>JACXGJ010000574.1:5798-117564 GCA_016801105.1 Esox niger | reverse complement strand
TGTACCAGGGAGCAAGTTTCTTGTTACGTAAGTCTTTTGTTTTAAGTGGTGCAACCGTATCAAATGTATTTTGCAGTGTTGAGTTAAGATCCTGGATTAGATCGTTTGCAGATATATTTTCTTTGTCACCGATGAGCAAGTTTGGAAGAATATCAAGAAATCTATTTGTAGTCCGAGAATTTATAGTGCAGCTTTTGATACTCATTTTTTGCAGAGCGAGTGGGCTTCTTGTTTTTACAGTAAATGTATTAAGACAGTGATCAGATATTCTAGGATTTACGGGGGAAATTTTTAGATTGAAAATATCTATTTCTCTTGACAGGACTAAATCTAATGTATGACTGTGGCTGTGCATTGGACCGGAGACATGTTGGATGATACCCATTTAGTCAAATATCGCTTCAAATGCTTTTTAAAGAGGATTGTTTGACTTTTCCATATGAATATTGAAATCGCCAAAAATTAGAAAACTATCTGCCATGACTACAAGGTTCGACAAGAATTCTGGAAACTCATTGAGGAACATTGTATATGGCTCAGGCGGCCTGGAAATAGTGGCTATGTAAAACGATTTATCAGCCTGGTTAACTTTCATTAGCAAAATTTCAAAAGAATGAAAACCAGTGATGTGTTTAAGTGTAAATTTATATTTACTGTTGTAGATATTAGCAAAACCCCCTCCTTTTCGGGATGCACAGGGGATATGATCACTAATATAGCCAGTAGGAGAGGCCTCATTTAGGGCAGTAAATTCATCAGTCTTCAGTCATGTTTCACATAATCCAATAACATCAAGTTTATGATCAGAGATCAATGGGTTCAGGTCTGAAGATTGGCTTGGCCATGACAGGGTCTTGATCTGGTGTTCCTCTATCCACACCTTGATTTACCTGACTGTGTGGCATGGAGCATTGTACTGCAGGAAAAAAATATTCTCAGAGTTGGAGAACATTATCAGAGCAGAATGAAACATGGGGTTATCCAGGATAACCTTGTGCTTGACCTGTGTAAACCTAATGTCAGTGTATTTGTGTCAAGCTTTCCCAGTCTAACAACAGTCAAGAATCTTTATAAAAAGGCAGAGTATCTTTTAGCTTGTTCATGTAAATCCACATCAGGCTTCAACAGTATATTGCAAAGAGCCCAAATCATTTTCAAAAGATTGTCTTAAATCAGTGCTAGTTGTTTTGGATTCTTAGAATTTTCTGAACGTGATCCATGTTATTTATCTGTGTCTATGCTTAGTAAAAGTAGAAGGAAATGTCGAGATTGGTTGAAGGTTTTTATTTTCTTTGCGACTGAAGTATACTTTCTAGACATATAATGTTGGATATTTCTCTCTTCACTTTACAAGGCAGGGATTCTGTCAAGGGTATATTACTGCACCTTAGGTTAAGAGCAATTTCACAGAGCGATAGAATGAGGTCTGTGGAAGCGGTTTCCAAAATAACTTTTTGTTGAAGTGGTAGATTTCTAAGTATATTTAGGCACAATCAAACTTTCTTAGGAATGTTCATAACAGGCCAATATCCAGAAAACAATCCTGTTCAAAGACGGAATTCTTCTGGTGTTGTAGTCTATGCGTAAATAAGGGTGGGTCTGTTGCATCTTTAAAACTCAATGATGAACTGAGAAAAGCTGAGGTACATGTCTCTTCCCAAAAGTACTAATGTGCTGAATGTCATTTGTGTTCAAGTCAATAATTCTACTAGGTTTGCCTTTAACAAATATGTTTTGGACAAGGTAAATGGCAGACAGGTTACGGTGGTGTGAAAATTGTGTGAAAACTCTCCATCTCCAAACACTCTGATTCATAAAACAACCTTTTTATTACTGACTATTTAAAAGGTTGTTTTATGAATTGGTAAAAGATTGTCATCACACAACGATGCTGGTAAATGTATGAAAGTAATTTCCCTCAACTTCAAAATTTGGTCATGAAACCGTTGCCAACATGAATAAACCCAGACAATATTATGGATTTCTTTGGAGAAAACATCAGCATTATCCAGCAAAATTACGTTTTACCTGAGGTAATGGGTCTGCTAATGACCTAGTTGAATGGGTGTTGTAATTGTGGGTCAAACCCGCTATGGTGACTATCCATCCTAGAATGTGATCTAGTACCCATAAGGCCTCATGCTGAAATCAGGGAGCAGTACACGCTTGTTGTACACAGCTCTGAAGCTCTTGAACTCTACTCTGTTTACCGATGTGAATGCTCTTTTATCTCTAGCAATAGTGTCTGCAATTAGCAAGGACGTGATCATCATCACCATCTTCACCTTGTACAAAGTTACAGTGAGGGAAAAAAGTATTTGAATGATCGGTCTGTAATTTGAATGTTAGGTTTATTTGAAGAGTGAGAGACAGAACAACAACAACATGTATTTGATCCCCTCTCAATCAGAAAGATTTCTGGCTCCCGAGTGTCTTTTATTCAGGTAACGAGCAGATTCTAGGAGCACACTCTTGGGGTGCTCCCAATATCAGCTTGTTAACTGTATAAAAGACACTGGTCCACCGACGCAATCAATAAATCAGATTCCATACTGTCATCCTGGCCAAGACGAAAGAGCTGTCCAAGGATGTCAGGGACAAAACTGTTGACTGTAGACACAAGGCTGGAATAGGCTACAAGACCATCCCCAAGCAGCTTGGTGAGAAGGTGACAACAGTTGGTGCGATTATTCGTAAATGGAAGTAACAAAAAAGAACTGTCAGTCTCCCTCGGTCTGGAGCTCCATGCAAGATCAAACTTCGTGGAGTTAGAAAGATCATGAGAACTATAGGGAATCAGCCCAGAACTACACAGGAGGATCTTGCCAATGATCTCAAAGCATCTGGGATCAGAGTCCCCAAGAAAACAATTGGCAACACACTACGCTGTGAAGGACTGAAATCCTGCAGCGCCCGCAAGTTCCCGCTGCTCAAGAAAGTGCATGTACAGGCCCGTCTGAAGTTTGCCAATGAACATCTGAGTTATACAAAGATCTGGATGAAAGAGTTTTGGTCAGATGAGACCAAAATCCAGCTCTTTGACAACAACTCAACTTGCAGTGTTTTTTATGCTGCCTATGACCCCAAGAACGCCATCCTGTCAAACATGGAGGTGGAAACTTTATGCTTTGGGGGTGTTTTTCAGCTAAGGGGACAGGACAACTTCACCGCATTAAAGGGATGATGAACAGGGCCATGTACCATCACATCTTAGGTGAGAACCTCAGCCAGGACACTAAAAATAGGTTGTGGATGGGTATTCCAGCATGACAATGACCCAAAGTACATGGCCAAGGCAACAAAGAAGTGGCTCAAGAAGAAGCACATTAACGTCCTGGAGTGTTTTAGCTAGTCTCAAAACCTTAATCCCATAGAACAGAAATTCTGTCGAGGGAGTTGAAGGATTGAGTTGCCAAAAGTTAGCCTCGAAACCATAATGATTTGGAGAAGATTTGCAAAGACGAGTGGGACAAAATCCCTTGTGAGATGTATGCAAACCTGGTGGCCAACTACAAGAAACGGCTGACGTCTGTGATTGCCAACAAGGGTTTTGCCACCAAGTACAAGGTAATATTTTGCAGAGGGGTCAAATAATTATTTCCTTAATTAAAATGAAAATCTATTCATAACATTTTTGACATGTGTTTTTCTGGATTTTTTTGTGGTTATTCTGCCTCTCAATGTTCAAATACATCTACCATTAAACTTATAGATCGATCATTTCTTGGTCAGTGGGCAAACGTACAAAATCATCAGGGGATCAAATACTTTTTCCCTCACTGTATCAATCAGTCTTGTTAGTGTGTCCAAATTTAGCATACGTGAGTTGTAGCTGTTCTGTGTAAAGCCTTTTGCTTTGAGACAGGTCAGATTTTTAACGGTTTTGTAACTGTTTGTCTTGGGCCAGCACAAATAAATTATGCAATGCAGTCACCATCAGTCATATTACCCAAGATCAGGCCTAGAGGGGGCATCCAATCCTTGTGGTGTGTGAAAAAGATAATTGAATCATTGTCTGTGTAGAGCACATGTCTCCAACTTCTCCAACAGTGAATACAACTCAAATCTAGCATAAGCGGTTGTGAAAGTGGCTGTTTACAACAATGTTATCTATGTTAAGCTGCACAACCTCTTTATGATATTCATAAATATACTGTTCTTTAACATCATCGTCAACCACTCATGGTGGGAAGCCTCATGTAATCTGCAAAAAGATGATCTGATGTCCTGGTTTAATCCCAGACTTATATTTTCACAATACAATAACCTTTCTCAACAGCCTTAACCAGCTCAATAGAAATCTAGGTACCCGTTCTTTCTGAAACAGTATGTGAACAATAAGTTACCTGGTTTTCCGACTGCACATAATCTACTTAAGGGAAAGAAGCACGTAAGCAAGCTTATTTATATAACACAATTCATACATAGATGCAATTCAATGTGCTTTACAAAGAAAAAATAAATAAAAATACAATAGCATGAAAACAATTACTCAAATGAAAACATAATAAAACAGAAAAAGAAAATAGAACTAGAATAAAAACTTGATAAAAACATAGGATGCTATAAAAGCTGAAAGGCTTAACAGTGCGGTTAACTTTAAGTGCTCAGTCATAGGCCCGTGAAGTGTTTTTAACCTAGATTTAAAAATGTATATGTTTGGGGCACAACTAAGATCTGGTAGTTTATTTGTGTGCAGCATATGTGCTTAATGCAGCTTGACCATGTTTAGTTTGGACTCTGGTCTCTACTATCAATCAATGAATGAATACATTTATTTTATAAAGCCATATTAACGTCAGCAGTTGTCACAAAGTGCTTTCACAAAACACCCAGCCTTAAACCCCAAGGAGCAAACAACAGTAGTGTTGAAATTCAGTGGCTAAGAAAAACTCCCTAAGAAGGCCGAAATTTAGGAAGACACCTAGAGAGGAACCAGGCTCAGAGGGGTGACCAGTCCTCTTTTGGCTGTGCTGGGTGAACATACCAAGAGTCCACATTGTAATAGTTAATCGATGCATGTAGGCTGAGCCCAGAGTCTATTTAAACTTAGTCCAGATCGGAAGCATGACCAGATGGGGGTCAGCACAGTGGCAGCTTAAATCGTCAGGTATCGTTTTGATCTGCAACGCAACCAGGAAATCCCCCAGTCAGGGACTGCAACGAGTCAAGCCTGGTTTTCAACAACAGAAGACAGGGAACATTTAGACCTCCCCCAGCACAATAATATAGCAGTGTAAGACCTGAGGACTGATTCAGAGGGCTCCCGTGACACTGTGGCCAGGTTACATGCATGGGGGGGATGGAGAAACAACAGTGTCATCGATGCTGAGATGGAAAGTGCCAGTTTTGGTGAGGGTGGATTTACATTTCTGGATGAGTTAAAGTTCTGTTTGCTAACTGTTTAGTTTGTGGAAGTTGTTCTTCATCTATGCTTAAATTGCAGACAGACAGGATTCAATATTGGTCAGAGGTGGGTTGGTGAGAGACTTGTTGGCTAGATATATTTTTGTATCAGCAGCATAGCAGTAGATGATGAAGAGTTGGGGACCAAGTACTGAGCCCTGGGGGGGACACCTTGAGTGACTGTAGCTGAGTCTGAGTTTAGGTCTTTGGTTGAGATGAAATGGGTTTGGTTAGTGAGATGGGAATTGAGCCAGAAGAGTGCCGTTCCCTCAACACCTAGACTTGTGAGCAGAATCTGGTGGTAAAGGGTGTCACAGGCAGAACTCAGGATGTTGAGGGAACAGGATGTTGAGGGAACCGGCATCAGGAGAGGAGAAGGTAATTGATGACTTTGAGGAGTGTAGTTTCTGTGCTATAGATTGGCTAGAAACCAGACTGAAGAGAGAATTGTTTTTAGGAGGTAGGTTTGGAGTTTTTGCCCGGAAGGGAATGTTGGAGATGGGCTGGAAATTGGAGATGGGGCAAAAACTCATATATTTCTTTAGCCATCATGGTATTCACACTGTAGAAATATGGTTCTTGATGGGGGTCAACATAGTTTAACTTGTATGGAATGTAGCCTTTCATCAAATCCTTTTAACCCATAGCATGTGTCAAAGCCGCCAGCTTCATCATTAGGAAGAAATGAAAAGCAGTGTATATCTGATTGAATGAGCTGTCTGTAAAAATCCTGTACTTGCTTAGCAATACGTTTTGTGCCAATTCTGTTTTTAACAAGGTGTTGCATCAAGATGTAATCATCCAATCATTTTGAGTTGTGTGCTATAAAGGTGTGGTCAATATATTTCATCTGACTTATGTTTTGGAAAAAAGCAACCATCTCTGGCCGAACACCACATCTCATTATCAAAGCTTACTGCACACACGAAACGTGTTGTGTGTATACCATTCACAGGATTGGCAGTTGTCTCACAATCGTAAAATATGTAGCGCTTACTGGGTTCCTCGGGTTTAGAGTGTTTTATAAAACATTCATGATTCATTTCAACAGTCAGATTCACATTACAATTGGGACATATGTTAGCCATTCACTTTTGCGGTTTATAGATGATAAAACTAACGGTGTATTGATGACCACAATCAACACAGTATTTATTGTGGTCACATCTAATAACCCACAAACCTGAACCTTTGTGGAACTTCAAGAATTTACGATGGCATAACAAAAGTCAGAATAACATATCTGCTTACAGTCCGTGCACTGGTTTGTGTTCCAAGTTTGGGTATAACAATCTGCATGAAGGCCAACACTACAGCTGTGTTGACAACCATTATCATCACAAGGGCTAAAACCCTTATAACAGCACTCAGGAACATTTGATACCCCCAGAAAACCTTTCAGGTTCAGGTCCTTGGTGTTTTGAAACGCCCATCATGGGTACGGTGAAACCTCGGCTTAATCATACGTGTACTGTCGGTTAAACATACCAAATTGAAAAGCACATAGAATCATTATTCACCACCACTATAAATGCAATTTTTTGTGATAATCTGATCTAGCAATAATATTTGTAACTTACGTCACTCCCCCTCGCCCTCATTGTTTACAATTTTCACTACTAGCTCAAGTGGAAGCTCCACATTAGTCTGCATAACACTTTCAAGTAACCTCCAAAGTGTGTGTTCAGGATATTTATCAGCTTTCATGGTTGCATGTACCAAGGAGATGAGAGATTCACCAAACAACTCTATCTGTACATGATCGGCAGGTCCTAGTACAAAGTTTGCTTCAGAGTTTGTAGGGGAGTCAACTAGATTGTTCACTTTTTTTTTATTAATCTCGGTTAACAGACTTTGCAACTGCAGATTAATGTCCGTATTGCTGTGCAACAATGTATTGACATGCTCATGTATAATCTGTGATTGAAGATGAACAGTTTCACGGTTTTGTTCGTCTTGACGGGTGACCCTGGTGATGACATGCAGGGTATTTTTGCTATATTGTGTGTAACGTCTATGGGGTTATTAATGTGTGCACTTGTCTTAGGCTCGGTCTGTTGGATATGTGTAGAGATTGATGGTTGTTCAGTGTCTGCTCTGTTGTTAGCGCCATCTCTCGCCATTTTTCTATCTAAATGTGTGAATAACAATCCAGATACAGGTTAAAATAATTTTCTAACTCAGACCTTTACATACATCACCGTTTTGATGAGTTGATTGTAAAAAGGTATTACCTTCAGCTTTTAAGCATTGTTTAAAGGGGGGGAAAAAATTACGATGTACAGCCACAAGGTGGGAGGTTTTGTAACTGAAGCCATTATGGTGTTGTAGTAGTCACCAAATATCTGGATCTGTTGATTTATATATAGATGGCAAAGATTTGGTTCGATGCAGAATGGTGTAATGTTAATAACATTTTGGTACCCCTCTGAAAATGTCTGAGAATGTTTAGACTTACACAAAAAGCTTCTGTCCAGGATCTTGCGTAAATTCACAACCTCCAACTGACACTGATATACTGTACTTGATTAGAAATTAAAGGTATAATAAATAGGTATTTAAATGATGATTAATAATGTTAAAAGACTACTTATCAAGGTCAGAAGGTCTGAAAAGGTGTTTTCCAAACAAGCCTGTGTTCACTTCCACTCACGCTAAACCAGAGATATAGAACAGACAATATGAAAGACAGATAAAAGCTTAACGTTGGATTTCTCCATCACGTTCATTATGTCATTTTTTTGTATAGATTCTTAAGTTCAAATGTGTTGTTTGTTACCATTTATATTGGCAACATTATTCAAAAAATGTATTTCAAATGAAATTGCTTGTACTTATTATGTAAACAACCTACTCTGTGCTGGAAGCAGCAGATGTCATCTATGGCAGCCGTGGATTTAATAATGACAACACAACCATTATGCCTCCAAAAAGTTTCACCTCATTGGTTACACGTCATCGTTCATGCTAGAACTGTACCGGTTAAAGGATAAAGCTGAACTAGTTAGTTCAGGAAGTTGTATATGTTTTGACAACCAAATACACAGTTTGATACAACCAGTCCGGTAGAAACACTGTTCTAATTGATTATCGCGACATCACATCATTTCAATTCAACTCACATCAACTCAATCAATCAAATGTATTTAAAATGCAGTTTTTACATTAGCAGTTGTCACAAAGTGCTTCTACAAAACTCCCAGCTTGAAACTCCAAGGAGCAAGCCACAACAATGTTGAAGCAAAGTGTCTAGGAAAAACTCCCTAAAAGGGGCCGAAATTTGGGAAGAAACCTCGAGAGGAACCAGGCTTGGAGGGGTGACCAATCCTCTTCTGGCTGAGCCAGATGAAAATTTTAAGAGTATAAGTTGTAATAGTCAGTAAATGCATTTGGGCTGTGTCCAGAGTCTATAAAACCTAATCCAGGTCAGAAACATGACCAGATGGACAAGGACAGGTACAATCGCCAGAGATTAGAATAGTGTCTGTCATGACCACAAAATTAGACAATCATTCAGGAAACTCATTAAGGAACATTGTGTATAGTAAATAGTAACTATGAAAAACAGTGTATCCGCCTGGTTAGCTTTCCTGAGTAAAACTTCAAAAAGAATGAAAACCAGTAAAATTATATTTTCTTTCATATATTAGCAACACCATACCGCCCTCCTTTTTTCGGAATGAGTGGGGGATGTGATCACTGGTATAGTGTGATTGTATATTCTCCTATCAATGAAATTACCAAGACAAAATTCTCTTGGCATAATTAGCAGTTTATTTGCAAATGGAGAGATGTGTCAAAAGATTACAAAATAATCCAAATTAACTTAATACAGGACAATCATCAGTACTTAAAGAGGAAAAAGGGGAGCCGTAAGATGCTGCACAGCTGTCCTATGTCAGTAATACACATTCCCATTTTTCTGTCAATAAATACCAAGAGGCAGGCTGTTCTCCCCAACATTAAACAAAGGACCTGTGGGTAACCTTTTCAACTCTGAAAGGACACACAGCATCTGGACAAAGAATAGATACACTGATGGTTTAGACAGATTGATGGGGAACCCAATGGTCTACTGATACCATTCAATGATGACCATAGACATACTAGATCCCCAACCTCCTACATTCTGTTTCTTATCTAAAAGCAGGGACTCAGTACTTTGATCTAGTAACCCATTTATACATGTATAGGACTAAGTTTACATCAGTTCAAGAAATTCTATAGCAGTAGCCAGGAGGAGAGAGGCCTTATTTAGGGCAGTAAAATAATCTGGTTTTAGCCATATTTCACACAGACCAATAACATCCAGGTTTTGATCAGTGATTAATTCATTTTCTGCAATTGCCATTAAAGCAAGGGATCTAATATTAAGGAGTCCCATTTTAAGATGCGAGACAATTCAGTCATTTTTATTAATTACCGAGGTGAAGGAATGCTTTCTCTTAACACAAGAACCGCCAGACTTTTTTCTTCCCCATAACTGCCAGAGGCAAATGCCATTTGGCATCATTAGCAAACGAATCGTCCCTATTAGCATGGACATTCTCCTCCGCAGCATCACCATCCAGCCAGAGAATCAGTTTATCTACGGAATTGTCATCAAACTATATAGAAGTATAAAAAATCATAAATTACAGAATTTGTTTGTTTTAAATGGTAAATTAATTTGAAAAATACAAGAATGTGATTGTATTTTGGGTATTATCACACGAAAATAATGTATGCACATAAAATTACGTTTAAGAACACAGGTTATAGTAATATAATTTGTTTATTAGTCCCTACAAATGTGAGAAATTAAAATGACTTAACACAAGGGTAAATCCTTTAGTATTCATTTTGATGGTGTTCAAGGTAAAATGAGAGACATTATCGACTAGTTTGCGACAATCAAAGGATATGCGCATGAACAGTGTACATAGGCTTAAACCACGGTTGCTTGATAAACACGATACGTTTCAAAGAATAAATAACACATAGGCTACAGCCTATTCATAGAAATAAAATCAACAAAGTTGATAACAATTTATTTTGCCCAAATCTTTCCGTCTCTTCCAGGCTCCTGTCTCGCAGTGGCATTTCGGGTTGCCATTGGTTCATTTCGAGGAAATTCAGGCATTGGCGGTAGCAGTTCAATATCTGAATCAGATGAAGATCTGACATCCGACTCTCTATCTGATCCTCCATCTGACTAAATTTCATCTAAATCTTGCAGCATCTGCAATGCTGTCAGGGCGTCAAATCGTCAGGTTCAGTTTGCCATTGTGAACTAAACGATGTAAATTGTGTCTGAATTGCTCACAGAGTTCAGATTATATACACTTTCTACCCTCATCATCACACTTCAGTCACATGTATAGGTGTGTCTGGGTTGATGAGGGGTTTATCGCACATTCATCCATTGACGTCATTGCTATTCCATTTCTATTCGTTAGATTTGATTAGACTAGGTTCCCAAAATAGACATGTATGTTGAACACCTGACAAAGAATGTAAACAACATATATGCAATTTCTTAATCTTCAGTAAAATAAGAGAAAAGAGAAAAGAAAAGAGAAAAGAGGCCATATGATGTGTGTGCAATTTAGTTTATCTTTTTCCTAAAATAAAAACATAAATAAATTGTAATACCTTTGTTGAATTGGTGAGTGGCGAGTGCTAAATAATATCCTTGGAATTTTGTTCAGTGAATAATTATTTAGCCTAATACATTTGTAGATTTACAATTTGGATTTACATTTGATGAATCAGTCTACAGAATAAAATGAATCTCCTATTGAAAAACTGTAATGTGTGATGATGATAACCTATATTGTTTGTATTATGGTTTTATAATAGCCTAATTAACTTTATGAATGGTCATGGAAATCTTGTATTTCCTTTGTAAGTTAATCAAATTCAACCAAGGTCTGATCATTCATCTGGGAGAATTACGCATTCATCTGTTGACGTCAGGAAATCAGTGAGGGGTGATAAGTGCCTGGGTACCATTTGGGTACCAGAATAAGTGGCATGGGCTGTTGACGGATTAAGTAGGAAAATAGGGTAAAATTGAGAGTAATGTTCCTAGATAAAAGATGAGCACCACACCAGCTAGGATGGAGTCTGTCGCTCTTTAGCAGATCAGGCTTGGCCCTATTTCTGGGCGAGTCCCAAAAAGAGAGCCAGTTATCTGCAAACTCTACCTCCTGCGATGGGCAGAACTCCGTTTTTAGCCAGCGATTGAGTTGCGCAAGTCTGCTGTAGAGCTCGTCATTACCCCTAGCTGGGAGGGGGCCAGAGACCGTTGCTTGATGCCAACACATCTTTCTAGCTAGGTTACACGCTGATCTGATCCTATGTTCTGCTTCGTAACCTCTGATTGTTTCATCCTAATCTTGTTGAAGCCAATGTGAATAAAAATATCTCTGTACTCTATACTTGCCAGTTTTAGACTTTGCTAGCAACAACCCAAGATGTGCGGCTACGTCGATGTCTCTGCCCCCCGGTAAACAGTGTACAATCGCTGGCTGATTCTTTAGTCTAATGCTGTGGGTAATGGAATCGCCAATGACTAGTTTTCATGTCTGTTGAGCATTCCCCTCTGAAGACAGAAATCAGCCGTTTCGTATAGTGGTTTTAATTATTATTCGCATACCCAGGTTGTCAAGGGAGAGAGCGATTAAATAGTTTTTTGCAGCATTTGATAGTCTATTAGCGCATTATGTTACAGGCTCATTCTCCTCTTCTTATCTGTAATGTTGGTTACAAGCTGATTTACACATTGAAGGGTGTGTCAACCTAACAATGATCAGGTTTCCAAGACAGTAACCCCATGCCAAATGGTCAATGTAAACATTCCTGTGGTTATCAGAGTGCAACCTACAGAGAGGTATTCTAAACAGAGAGGTTTCTGTTATCCTCATAATCTGGACACACATTCACTTCCAATGAAATGTACATTCATATTGTAATCGTTAATGCTCAGGCCTTGATTCTGACTTTAGCGGAGAAAACCTGTTAAATCTTTGTTGGCTCTAGCAGCCACCTGGGTTTAACTGGTTGGTGGTGTTTCTTCCCAGTGACCAAGAGAAAGTTCTTGCCCTGCTGCAGGGGCTGTGCTAGGGGGCTACCAACACTATCATGTATTTCTAGTGGCACAGATGCTATTTTTTTTCTGTTAAGCACTTAGTACAACCTGAATTACTACAGTTTGCAAGGATTATTTTCTATTTTGTGGATCATTACCGTGGGTGGATCTGATCTTATGACCCATTTAAAATAAAAAATGGGCAGAAAAAGCATAGACAAAAAAGCACAATTTAATAAATGTTCTCACATATAAAATTGACATAAAAAGTCACACATTGCGCAACTCCATGTTACACAAACATTGTAAAAAAAATCATGAAACATAAACATTATTACATACCAACTTATGCCAACATCAGTTGCCTGGGAATGTAGCATTCCTGTACCCTGCTGCCCTTTTGTTTAACATAGAAATCCTTGATTGTTTCTGGGGATATAATAGGCCAATCCCTTGGAGCCCAATTGTTAAACATCAAACCACCATGAATTACAAACCACAATCCCCATACCATATTTCATACCCCCCAACATGCATACCTCATACCGGAAGTTACACCCACTAACATACATCACAGGAAATTACCCCACAGCATACGTCACGCCACAAATCCTGCCTACCAATCTGGATGTCCCACCCACCCTTCAATCAAGCATTAAAAGTGAGAGTTGCCACCCTATATTAACTACTACAGTAGGCTACAGGTTGACAAACCTTTATATTAGGCTTCCCCAGTGTTACAGGCACAATAGACTGTACCCATGTGCATGCCAGTCCCCACCTGGACTATGTCAGTCAGAAATATTTCCATAGCCTAAACATACAGGTATCTGTCCACACATGTCAGGCAGAATTGTAATAATTGGATTTGGATGAAATGTGCACAGCATCTGTGAAAATTTATCAAATACATTTTGATGTGAACATTTCTTTGGATTAAAATCCCAAACACAAAGTTGTAAACATACTGTATAGATCAATCATAAAAAATCTGGTATTTCCTTTTATAACCAAGTATGTCATAGCACTAACAGCTGCAGAAGGCTTATGCAAAACCAGATTTGAAACCTCACACAATGTCACACCCAAGGTAAAAAATATGATTCTGGATTGTTGAGATAATTTGGAACTGGAATGTACATTTTGAAAGGCACCACTGCATCAACACTTAGTCATGCTGAACAATATAAAATGAATACTCTGCCAGGCCAAGTGTACCACATCATTGGTCCCTATCTTGCTGTCAGATTATCTGCAATGGAAGTTGCCTGATATCTAATATTGAAGCTGTTGCCACATTCTTTTTGGGCTATAGTCAGCCCCTGTTGAGATGTAACCGCCGATAATGAATATAGGCCAAGGTCAGCAAGGCATCAAACCTCACCAAGTTAGGCTAATTTACAGTACATGCATTGTTATTATGTCAGTTCATGTATGTTAGCCTTCAACATTATTTTGATGGATCATTTATCTGATATTATCTAGCCTGATGATGATAATATAGCCCGTCTCACTTACAGTGATCTGAATGTTCATTTATAAAAAAAATCGAAATGAAACAGTAAGTAGGCTAGTATAATTTACGCATTTAATCTGTAAGCAATTTTTTGCCAAGCTATCTTAATCACCTTGTTAATTGTGTCAGTATTGCCCTTTTTGGTGATGACTCTGTTAAATTAGTCAAACCTCCATCAGCAGGGGTTTATTCCACTGTTGAGAATGTCACCGCTCTAGTTTTTCCTTTATTTGCCACATAGTATCTTATTTTTTAGCAGTTGTTCTGGGCTGCTTATTTATTCCATGTATGTGGACAATGCGAGCTTGTTTAAGCCTGTTTTGAAATAAAGTTGACAAGACACGGCTACTTGGAACGGCTTGAGCCTAATGTGAAAGTTGGCATTCATTCTTCCCAGGCTTTTTCAATTAAGCACATATTTCATTAGTGGTGTTAATGGAATACCCCCCTGATAATTTATCTGATAGTTGTGATATCTGATATTGTGATAGGAGTATTCCAATGTCAACTGATGCATCGCTGGCCAATTGCCACTAAGGTTTCCTGGCTGAACTGGACATTCTAATTTAAACAGGTAAATCAAGCTTAGTCCATGGTCTCTTTTACAGCTGAGACCTGTGTTACCATAAGTAGAAAAAAAGAAATAAAAGATAAAACACATGGTTAGGAAGCATTCACAGTTTACTGTGGAAAGTTCTTGTATCAGACATTTGATCTGTATTATAAGCTCAATTTGTTTACCTACTTATATGCTTAATTGCATTCCATGAATATGGGGCAGTGTAGTCAAAAGCAGTTTTACCAAATTCAAAATACTTTCTTTGTTTGTCTAATACTAGTTTTGTAACTGTTGTTTTTCCAATACAATTTTGTAATGAGTTTCTTCAACACAGCCCTGTATACAAACATCAACTAGTGTCTGGTGCTTGTAGAGGTCAGGGAGTCCCTGCCAATCAAATTGTATTAGAGACTATGATGTTTACAAAATGTTTTTCCATAATAAACCACCGAGCAGTATGATAGACATAATCCAGTGGTTGTAATACTGATGCGGGACCATGCATATATCAGTACATTACCAAATTCCCATGCTGACATAAGTGTCATGCACCACTTGATATCTATCTTTGTACATATCACAAGTAGCTCAACTGATTCAACATAATTGATATAAATATAAATTGGCTGAAACATGGGGCTGCCTACCTATTACTGTAATTTCATGTAAAATGCCCCCTGCCTGCGCTTCTCACTGGATCCGCTTCATATATATTTCCCTCCAAAATATTCCCAGCACTACACTACACCTACTCTACTAAACAGCATATTTGTCCGACAGTCCTTTGTTGTTGTTGCCGGACCGCATAAGCGGAGTGAGCTAAGAAGAGCGAATGTCTGAGTGAGTGAGTGACTGACTGAGTCCCCCTTGTAAAATAGCATTGGGATTAGAGAAGCAGAACTGTAAACTAAAGGTCCCGCATTCATATCTCCTCACAAGTGAAGGGCACATTATGAATTATTCCGTCTAGACAAAATCTTTACTGGTTAAAACGTTCAGTATCTGCATTATAGTAAGCCTGAAAAAAGCATTTTATGGTTATATTGGGACAGTTTCTGGTGGATTTTTGAAGTACATGTCTGTGGATTCATTTTGGGTCAGGATAGACAAACACATTTGCTGGCTACAGCATACAGTAGTGATGTTATAGTAAGCCTAAACTAAAACTGTACCCGGTTATGTTGTGACTGTTTCTGGCATGGAAAAGTTAATCGTCAGTCTATTACTGGCTTACAAGCTGTTAAAACCAGCCATAAAGTTCATAGACGCTATGGTGGAGGTAAACTTAAAAAGAAAGGTTAGTAAGTTTAACACAATGCTCAATGGTGTCTAGTGACTACTGAAATGTGTAATGCCGTGGCGTAGTGATTAAAGACAGTTCTTCTCACGTGGAAGACCTTAGTACGAATCTATTGGGCTCAACACCATTTATTAATTGTATTTGTGAGCCGCAATGAAACTGTTTACAGTTATACAGTATTGTAACTATTTCTGGTAGATTCCACGTTTCATCTTTTCACTTGATGAAAAAGTTTGTTATTGTCACCTTTATTGATAGTTATTGTATCAATGTAATTTACAAATGAAAGAAAAAAGTACGTTGTTATGCCATGAAATGAAGTAGATTTGCAGACTTGCTAGCAACTGCTCACTTCTTGACTATTCCAGTAAGTTAGTAGAGACTGGTATTACTGGCTAATATGCTGTTAATACAGCCAATGGCAAACACCATACAGTTCATAGATGCTATTGGTGTAGGTAAACTTAGTAAGAAACTAGTAAGTTAGTCAGTTTAACTGAATCAATATCATTCAAGAATGGCCAATTAGCTGTTGAAACAGCCAGTGGCAAAAGAAGATTTGTTCAGGATAGACACAGGGCTATACTGACACCTGTCAAATGTACAGCTCTGTGGTGTAGTAGTTAACGACACACCTTCTACGTGGGCGGCCTGAGTTTGAATCTCATGTTGCGGGCTGGCTGAACTTGGCTTGCCTGGTTTCTTTTTTTATATGGTGAGCTTTCTCTGGCCATTTACTGTAGAAGTCTTTGGTTTACCAGGAAATTTGCCATTGCTGAGCTAACCTGTGCTTTGTCTTGGCACACCTAATGTGTTGATGCAAACAAACACTCCTGCCAAATAGGAGACAACTGTGAAGCCAATTGTCCAAATACTTTTGGTAACTTTTTAAATGGGAGTTCTATGTACAAAATGTGCTGTTTGTAAATGGTTAATCAGATGTTAATGACAATACCCTGAAATTTTAGCTGACAGTCGCTACTTTATCCTCATTATCATTTCAAACTCAAACTGCTGGAATGCAAAGCCAAAACATTCATCTTTGTCCAAATACTTATGTACTGCAATGTAGGTGCCACTTTATTCCAAGTTAGTTTACAATTGACCCCCGTTAAATTCAGCCCGACTCTCCCATATGCAATCACAGTGAATTTCAGAGTGCTAGTGCTTGTCCCCCCATCTGTCTTTTTGAGTTCAAGCCCTAGTTATTAGTCCTCTGATATAAGCCAGGGTTGTTTTGTTTAGCTTTTTATTCATGGTTGGGACATTTTGTCTGTCTCAGTGAACTCCATAACCCAGTGTACTGAGACAATGGGCAGTGATTACTGTGTTATACAGGCGATCTTGGTGAATTAACTTTGAGCCAATGAGATGAGTCTAACAGTCTGACGAGGGGATTAAAGGGTGACCTAAATCCTCTGCACGGGGGTGGGGATGCAGTACTACTGTACCAGGCACTATAACTTTTTTTGTTGCCACATCCTCTGACCTTTTCTCTGTTTCTCGCAGATGAATCACTCCCACACAGGTCATAATGAGGTCAGTTGTGTCTGTGCATTGTGATTATTACTGTCCATTAAGTTTTTGGTTTTCCTCAGGTAAAATGCTACAACGAGCACTGCTATGACAAAATTGTGAAATGTATGAAGTGGCTATAAATTTTGTTGAATATTTTTTCTTTCTCTATGTAATAGAAAATGTGTTTCTCTGTTGGCTACATGAATGTACTGGCACTTAAATCTTTTAAGCAACAGAATAGTGGTACCTTTCTGAATGCTTGATTTGTGCCGTAGCTATCCATTTAAGCACTGTGAGAAACATAAGACGCAGGCTGCCTCATAAAGCAAGTAGCCTAATAATGGCACATACACTGTGTGCACAATTATTAGGCAAAAAAAGTTTTACAGTGCATAAAAAATTCTACACACCCCTTTTAAAATATTTTTTGAGATGTAAAAGAATGAGACAAAGATTAATCATGTGAGAATTTTTCCACTTTCAGTGTGACCTATAATGTGAACAATTCAATTGAAAAACCACTTTTTTCAGTTGAATTGCAAGGGGGAAACATTATGAATAGAATCCATACAATAACCTGGTTGCATTTGTGTGCACACCATTTTATAACTGGGGATGTGGCTGTGTTCAGAATTAACCAATCACATTAAAACTCATGTTAAATAGAAGTAATTACACACCTGCCATCATTTAAAGAGACTTTGATTAATCACAAATAAAGATCAGCTGTTCTAGTAGGATTTTCCTGGCATTTTCCTAGTTGCATCTCAGAGCAAAAGCCATGGTCTGCAGAGATCATCCAAAGCATCAGAGGGATCTCATTGTTGAACATTATGAGTCAGGAAAAGGGCACAAAATAATTTCCAACGCATTAGATATACCATGGAACACAGTGACGACAGTCATCATCAACTTTAGAAAATATGGAACAACAGAGACCAAGAACTTGACGTCCCTCCAAAATTGACAAGGCTTCCAAGAGGCCTACAGCAACATTAAAGGTGCTGCAGGAATTTCTGGCAAGTACTGGCTGTGTGTGCTACATGTGACAAAAATCTCCCGTATATTTTATATTAATGAGCAATGTGGTAGGGTGGCAAGACTGAAGCCTTTTCTTACAAAGAAAAACATCCAAGCCTGGCTGAAGTTTGCGAAAACAAACATCAAGTCTCCAAAAACACGTGGGAAAATGTGTTATGGTGTCAGCGCTTTCTAAGTGCGAGAAAAGTGTAGCGGACTGCGGAGTCCGTAAGTTTTCTAATCCTTTTATTTCGTGAGCTGACATATGCTCATAACATAGAGACAATAACACACAAAGACAAAGGGAGCAGAGGGAACATATATACTGAGGGGAATGACAGTGAATGATGATCACTTGCGCTGGACGAGACAACAGGTGCAATGAGTTGGTGAGATGGGCGATGATGTTAGAAGGCCGGTGACGCGGAATGCCGAAGCCCGCCTCCTGCAGGGGGAGGATGGGCAGTAGAAGGCGTAGTCGTCACATATGGTCTGATGAAACCAAGGTTGAAAATTTTGGGCATAATTCCAAAAGGTATGTTTGGCGCAAAACAACACTGCACATCACCCAAATAACACCATACCTACAGTGGAGCATGGTGGTGGCACCACCATGCTTTGGGGCTGTTTTTCTTCAGCTGGAACCTGGGCCTTAGTTAGGGTGGAGGGAGTCCAATCCAAAGCGCAGATTTCAATCCAAAATATAATCGAACCTCAAACCTGAATGTTTAACAAAGGATAACTGAGTTTTGATCTTTCTCAGGGGAATACATAAGAGTGCAGTTATTTGGCAACAGTTGGTGTGCAGAATTATTAGGCAACTAATAAAAAATGACACGTATTTTATTTCTTATGGGATTCATATTCAACTGAGGGTCATAACAGAATGGCACAATCATTATACAATCAAAAAAATATCTGACCCCTGTTCAGAAGTCTGCATACCCTTAGTTCTTTGTACTGTGTATCGCCCCCTTTAGCATCAATGACAGCGTGCAGTCTTTTGTAATAGTTGTCTTTGAGGCCTTGAATGCTTGCAGGTGGTATAGCTGCCCATTCGTCTTGGCAAAATGCCTCTAGGTCATGCAAATTCTTTGGTCGTCTTGATCGATGATATTAAGGTCAGGACACAGTGATGGCCACTCCAGAACCTTCACCCTTTTCTTTTGTAACCACTGGAGCAAATTGGTCATGTGCTTAAAGTCATGTGCCGTAAAGTCCAAGAGCGTCCCATGCGCAGCTTTCGTGCAGAACAATGCAAATTGCCAGTATTTTCTGATAACGTGCTGCATTCATCTTGCCATCAATTTTCACAAGATTCCCCGTGCCTTTACAGTTCACCTCCACCCAAAATATCAGTGAGCCACACCCTTGCTGACCCCTCTCCAAACATAACGTTTATGGTTGTTACCATAAAGCTATAGTTTGGTCTCGTCACTCCAAATTACAGTGTGCCAGAAGCTGTGAGGCATGTTAAAGTTGTTTTCGGGCATATTGTCATATATTTTTATGTGGCATTGGTGCAGTAAAGGCTTCTTTCTGGCAACTTGACCATGCAGCTCACTTTTGTTCAAGTATTATCGTATTGTGCTCCTTGAAACAACCACACTCTCTTTAGAGAGCAGCCTGTATTGTTCCTGAGGTTACTTGTGGGTTTTTCTGTGTGTCCTGAACAATTCATATGGCGGTTTTGTCTGAAATCCTTTTTGGTCTTCCTGACCTTGGCTTAGCATAAACAGATCCCTGAATTTTCCACTTATTAATAAGTGATTGAACAGTACTGACTGACAATTTCAAGGCGAACCATTACCCTCTATTTTTATATCCTTTTCCATCTTAATGAAGTTCCATTACCTTGTTACGCAGGTCATTTAGTATTGTGTTAAATTGACTTAGGTTTCTCATTAAGTTTACCTCCACTACAAGTAGCAACTATAAAATGTATAGCTTTTGCCATTGGCCGTTTTAACAGCTTATTCACCAATAATAGGCTTACTAGTATCGACTAACATACTAATTTGAATAGTCATAAGAATTGAGCAACGGCTGGCGAGGCTGCAGATTAACTATACATTGCAAAAGCTATTTCAGTTTCATGGCACAATGTAATTCATGAATGACATTGATACATTGACGGTCAATATAGGTGATGATAACTGACGTTTTCATCTAGTGAAAAGACAAGAGAATCGTGGAATCTCCTAGAATTTTACTGCCCAAGGGGTTTTGGTCTAGCCTATATTACCCCATAAAGTATGCATGATTGCGTACTTTGAAAATCCACCAGAAATAATCGCAATTTAATCGTAAACAGTTTTAGTTCAGGCTACATCTGCTCTTTTTGCAGTAGTGAGACGCCGCTGGTGAGCTGAACTAGCTGGGACGCTTGTACGCTCAAGGCACCGTGGACTTTGAACTCCGGTGCAGCATAGCTAGAGCATTTGGAAGTGGATGAAATGTAACTAAATCAAGGGAAGATGGAATTTGTTTACTGAATTAATGTTACCGACGGGAAAATAATATTTGGCCATAAAACACCTATTTAGGCTATGGGATCTACTATGGTGGGAAGGGCTGAAAACAGTGAGTTAAGCAAATGGCATGTCGCTGGCTAGCTTAGTTACCTAGATTTTTAGACTCTTCCATCCAATAAACTCCAATAAAGTGTAATGTGTTGATAAATATTGTCTTCTTGTTTTGTAGCCAAGTCTTGCTTGCCTAGCACACTGCTTCCTCCATATGCACGCTCGCTCTTTTGTCACATGAACGGCCATTAAGCCAGTGTTCATGGGAACTACACCCACTCCTTCGGGCATTATGTGGTAGCACTCATGTTGTACTGGTAGGTTATAAAAACATGTATTTTGGTTAACCGAATACCATTCAAATAATTGGGCATACTATTCAGATAGGTGAAGTCCTGTCCAGTGCACATCCCTAATTCACTACCAGCAGCAAAAAAATAATCTAAACAAAATGAAGATGGAACTGCAGATAATAGCAATGGAGAGCGGACATTTATTTTGTAATTCCACTCTAGGCATGTTCACACTGCACCCAAAGGCCACCTAAGCCCAGGGCTAAGGGCTTCCTAAGCCCAGAGCTAAGCAAGTGTTCACACTTGCTTATTTTGAAGTAGGCTAGCATCACACTTAGCCTTGGGCTAGCTGGCCTGCTAGCACCAACGCTTCGGAGCTAGCCCCAGAAACACAGTGCCAAAATGGGGTCAAGAATAAAACCATAGAACGTTTATTGTCCAACCACAAAACCTGCCCTTTCACTTAATTTACGTACGCTCGTGACACGTGCCGTCACTAACAGCTGCGTCTGCTTTGGTCCTTTCACTCTGCAATTTTTTTTGTTTTATATGTCGAAAGAATGAAGGTTGATTTAATGTTTTTCTTTCTTGCATAGTTTTAACAAAGTTGTCCATACAAATGCAAACATGGTGTGCATCTTAATCAACCAATGTCAAGTCGTTAATTATATCGCGGTAGTGTAACATTGATAATTTGTCAGTGATGTAGTCTACGGTAACATTATTTGCATGCGGGAGGGAACATAAAATTTGTAGCTTATCATAGAATATAAATTGTTATTGTATCTTATTTATCTGTTAGCCCAGGGCTTAGCAATACAAGTGTGTATCCTTAGCCTAGGGTTTAACACTAGCCCAGGGTTTATAAACTATTGTTTGAACACCGGTTAAGATAGCCCAGGGCTTAGAACAATGCAGTGTGAAAAGGCCTTCTGTGAATCTGTTTTTTCTTCTTCCAGTACATTTAGAAATTAGGGGCATATTTTAAAATACAATACATTTCTGAATCCTATCGAATGATACTCGAGACACAAAATTATTTTGTTGATTAAATTTGCAAAAATCGATAGCTGAAAGAGTCACTTTTCGACACCCAGAGAACATGCCAGTGTAAATGCTATGGAAATTATTACGCAAATTAGGATAAGTACATCTAGCTTTTTATTCTCTCTCGTATGTAAATTAGCCCTAGTATTTGTGGTTCTGGGAAATTGAGAATCCGTCCTTGCATCTCTGTCCCAAGAAAGACAGAAGTCCTATGCTTTCCAGTGTGTATGGATTCATACTTCACCTGCCACACTTTCAGACCTGCAGAGAGTGTCAAGGTTAACTCAAGCTTTGGCCTTTTTTAATGTTGTTAACACTTAGTCAACCCCACTTCGGACCAAACATTACCCTGAGAGTCATCGCCCTAATCTGTGTTGAGGGTTGCTCTGAGAGGATTATTTCTCTCTCTTATGCATGTTTGACAGTTCTCCAAGCGATCTTATTAATTTCCATGTGCAAAATAAAGAATGATTTTCTTTTTCCCATCATGTGCCATATTCCATGTTGACTTGGTTATATGTGGTTGAAGTGGTCTTGTGGAATCTTGCTGTAAAGGTCTTGCCATATGATTTGGCTAGCAGTTCAACTGGCATTAGCATTAGAGACAGGATGTTGAGCTGTGATTAAGGCCCCAGGTAGATCAAACTGTATTAGGGTAATAGGGTCTGAGTGCATGTTAGCTCATATCCTGCTTAGTTCCTCTCCTAGGCTAGGCTGTATTATTTGGGTTGTAAAAATGCTCCCATTCTGGGACACCTCATAACACGTAAGTCTACAATGTGTACTGTTATTTTGTGTTTCATGATACGACAGCTCTGGAAAATACTCATCAACGTTTGGGCTGCCAGGAAGAACTGCTCAAGCTGTAAGTTTTATTTGCATGTTTCTTGTCTTTTATCAGGCTAGTAAAGGTAATAGCCAATTAAGGATGGGGTGTACTCCTAGCAGTGGTACATAGTATAACAGTGTTGACATTTTATTTTGATAAATGGTAGTTCAGCAGCATCAAGTGATTATATTGCAATTGCTGGTCTTACAAAGGTCTGTGATTACATTTGAATTCCTGGAAATCATATAATATGGGTAAACCTATTAAAAGTCCAATTTCTAGGTACTGTATGCTTGTGTTCTCAGGGCCCTCTTCAGTCCAAATCAATACTAACATTTTCAGTGCACCATAAAACCGCAATTTTTCCAACTTTACAAGACAATAACTTAAAATGGAATAAAGACTATATTTGATATTTGTTATGTTTAATAGCCAATTGTTAAAATATGTATCCAAATTTTTGCTGAGAAATATTTTGAAATATAGTGGAAAAAAATCCCCCACAATGGCAAACTGAATTATTTCCCACCCAATCAAACTGCCTTCAAAAAAACATGAAATAGAATAACTTAATTTGTTGGTTATAATGTCTCCTGACATATCAGAAAGGTTAATGCAATAGAAGGTTTCTGGGATTGTATGGCTATATCACTATCAAAGTTGTTGCCCAACCATTTGAGTGGGTGAGTAGTTTGTAGGAATATGTTTTTACAACACCCTTCAAAGCATTTACTTGATGAACTTTAAGGGGTTTCAGTATGGAATAGCTGGTTGTTGAACTGTGGCAAAAAGATCCCTATGCTTGTTGCAGCATTTCATAATTAAAGTTTATTCCAAATGACGTTTTCAAATGATTTAACCATGAAGTTCAGAGTTGTGCATTGTATTATCAGGATACAACAGGACTAGGCTAATCTTTTGGCATAGCAGAGAGCTTTGGACATATTCTGGGTGAGTGGTCTCATTCACATTCGGATCGTTTCCTTTGTACATAAATCTTGGAATACCCCCCAAAAAGTTATTAAAAACAGAAATGTATTTTACTTTGTGCATTTTGGGATAGGCTGCGTTCACAATTTTAAGTATGTTACTAAAGTCGTTCCCAAACTTTATCGGTAGAAAAAGGCAGGCTGTAGGTATTGGCCAGTGTATGGAGGCAGAAGATTGGTTCAGTTAGTGGTGTAATATAGAAAGTGATGGATTACATTTCAGAATTTTGTTTATTTATTTGATGTGAACTTGTCATCCGTACATTTATTTTCCACCGTAATTTACCAATAAATTCATTACGAAATTCTACAATGTGATTTTCTCAATTTTCTTTTTCTCATTTTGTCTCTCATAGTTGAAGTGTGCCTATGATGAAAATTACAGGACTCATCTTTTTAAGTGGGAGAACTTGCACAATTGGTGGCTGACTAAATACTTTTTTGCCCCACTGTACATATTTCAATTGAAACTGTTGCGTATCATAGAAGTATTACATCCCTATCACATGAACAAAATCAGAATGTGTACTGCTTTCCATACTTTGAGCATAAACACCCACATACAACACACACCTCACTCTAATATTAGGCCTTGTCTGTCGACAAGCCTGGATTGAGTGCATTGTGCCTTTCCTCTCAGCAGGATTATTAAAAGAATGGTTGCTTCACATCATCTCCTGAGGATTTCCTTTATGAAAATATAATACGCCTGCTGATATCCTGAAGAGCCTCACGCCGTTCCTCTCACCCCCACCTCCAACTTGCTAGAGAAATGCTCTGCTGAAGCCCTGTAATTTGATCAGACAAAATCTGTGAAAAGAAGAGAGTGGTGAAAAGGGGGCTGTAGGCCTAAACATAATCCATAGAGAGAGCAACAGGAAGTAAAATTGAGTTATGCTGCTGAGGTTATGCTTACTGAAAATAGAGTGAAAATTCCAGTGATAACAAAATGTATTGCCTGAGTCTGTTTTTGTTGCAAATTAGGGCTTCCAAGCTCTCAGCAGCCTTTGTTTACCTGGTGCTGCAGGTATACATGGGCATGCGTCACCAGATGGCATTCTCTGACAGATGGACCAGTACTATAATCCTGACACTGCGTGGTCCTCACTGCTGGTGCCGGCCGTCCATCACGGCACCCGCTGGGAAACCATGGGCGGGAAAGGGCAGGATGAAATGGGTTGACATTGTTTTCAACCATACCTTAAGGTCAGCATCACACAGAAAGTTGTGGCAAGTGTGTGGTGATTGGTAACCATATTCAAAGCCCCAACGACTGCCTAAATTATCACTTTGTCCAGTAAAATGTAATCCGGAACATTATCTGGTGATGCATATTTAATTGAAGTGTGTGCCATCATGTCTGATTGGGTGCCTTTTAACATGTGTGTGTCCAGTGATTATTTCAGAACAGGGAGCTTCGTTCTGTGCTGTGGGATTTTGGGTCTGGTTGTGTGTTAGTGGTATGGGAATAGGCCTAATTATGATACTAATTTGTGCTGCAGAACTTCTTAGAACTAAAAGCTGCACAAGCTGTGTAATGGAAATCCATTAAGCGTTTTTGCAATGTAATTTATGTTTGGGTTTTTGTTCTTGTTTCAGTTCAGTATTATCAGAGATTATAAAATGCTTTAACACAATACAATTGTTTATTATTTCAACCACTATTTGTTCTTTTTACAAATGAGTATTATTTATGTGACTGTATAAAACTTAATATCTTGTTCAATATATTGTTCATGCTTTAACAAGCTATAGAAACGACCTTATGTGTATACCTCCGCGTATGCGACCATACGTATATGCACCCATGTATAGTATGGAAGGCCAAATGTGTCAAAAATATGACTCATTAGGGCGTCCCATGTCGTCCAATGACACGCAAAGAACGCCGTTCGCCCAGTAAACCGCCGTCCAATACGCCGTTCCCCTGTATACCGCCGTCTAAAACGGCGCTCTCCCGGTTGTAAACGGCATTTGCGATGCCGTCCAAGTGCTGCAATAAGCGTCGTCATTTACAGCGTCTTCAATCACTCATAGCGGCATCCAAAACGCCGTTTCTCCTGCTCTGTACGGCGTTTGCAACGGCATTGTTGATGTCAATAAGCGCCGTAACTTACGGCGTGAACGCCGTTATAAAGGTCTGTTTGGTTTCAACTCCTTATTTGGATTTTGCATCAATCACATGGCAAGATTTCAACCAATCACTGAGGAGAACAACTTTGAAACACGGAAAAACAACAAGAACAGCAGCAAGTTAAACTGCACTGTCTGTAAGTATGTTGGACATTTTCTTTTGTCTTTAGCTTACAACATGTAGTAATATTGTTTTAGTGCTGTGTATTACTAGCTAGATGTTGTTAGTAATGAAGCTAGAATTACATTTTCTCTCTTAAGTTCTGCATTGAACGGTAGTAACTTTTATCTAACTACAGCTGGTTAGCGCGTTAGCTTGATGGTTACTGCAATTGGCTTTAATCGTTTTATAATCAAGTAGCTAGATTGTCTAGTTTGCTCTAATTTGTGTGCTAACAGGCTGTGTCCGCATTCATACACTGGTTGTAGTTGTTGTGCAGAACATTCTGTGTTAAAATAGTGTCTGTCACCTTCATGAACTTGGGAAAGTTGGCTTTAGCTAGCTAAATAACTAGTGCCTTTAGTTGTGACTGTTATTGCTAATGGCTTGGTTGCAGTACTATCCATGTTATATGGCTTTAAGGAACATGGTTGTGTCTATGGCCTGGCAACAGCAAAAATCACGGTTTCACAATTCAGTGATGCATAACTGTCAGGAAAAAAAACGTTTGTAACTTCTTTTCCCTACTGTTGGTCTTAGGTGTTGTGCACAACATTCTGTGTGGTTCAGTCATCAACTAGGTAAAGCTGGCTTTAGCTACCTAGATAAATGGTGCCTTTAGTTTAAACCCTTAGTTATTGCCAATGGCTTTTCTGTCTTGGTTGCAGTACTATCCATGTGTCTGTAAACATTGATGGACTAGGTAAAGCTGGCTTTAGCTAGCTAGATAACGGTTATGCTTTTAGTTGTGAAGCCAAGTACATCACAATGTCTTTTTTGTTGGTTTACTGTCTTGGTTGCAATAATACGCATGTTATATGGTTTTAGGGAACATGGTTGTGTGTATGGCCTGGTAACTAAACATCCAGCAAAAAAAAGTGTTTTTGAATTCAGTGAAACATGCTTTTCCCCCTGACAGTCATGTGACCTCTCTTCCCTACTGATGTCCCTATCTGTACTCTCTATCAGTTTGTGCCATGTTTGACATCCCGGTTTAGTTAGTCTGACTCACCTGTCACTGTACCTCATCTCTAATGCATTGTTCTAAAGTATTCCCAAATCACATGCATGCATTTTATTGTCAAATGTATTACAAGCACATTTTAACATCAACAAATATACATTTGGTATAGAAGTGCCACTTAATTAATCAGTTACATAAACATATGTTTGCCTGTGTTTACAGAGACGGTGTTGCATCCAATTATGGATCTATTTGGCTTCCTCAAATCTCTGGGGTTGAAGGACAGATTCCTGGACAAACACTTTCCTATACATCCCTCTACAAGTCAGGATGATCATCACACAAGCCAACTTCCTGGACATACCTATTTGAGTCATTGGCCCTTTGGATGGTGAACAAGAACTTTGCAGAGGTTTCTGCTCAGTACCATTGAACCAGAGAAGCTCTTCCATTCTCCAATTCTTTCCAAACAAGAAACTGCTCACTTAAATCTCTTAATGACACACACAACTACTTCTGATTTGTAGCAGGATGCATTGGCAACACAAAATCAATACTGTCTTCACAAATATGGACGTTGGAACTTAAATCATTATTTTCAACTAACAGGCATCGGGGTCTATTATCTGAATCGTCAAGGCAGTGTCTTGTTGTTATACTGTTTACAGATGTTAATACACTTCTTAATGTTGTCAAGTAAACAGTTCCGGAATAAAGTATTTCTGAAATAGGGCCCGGCTCTCTGTGCATTGCTCCTGAATACTGAACACAGTAGAAGCTGTCCCCAGGTGTTGATATGTAAGAACAACCTTTAGACATCTTTGTCCTGAAACTTAATTCTGTCTGCTGCACATCTTCAGCTATCAAAAGAAAAGAGGGTCTTTGTGGTAAGAAGTTACACGTTCTCTCTAAATCGGAGGGAAAAAATAGTGAAAGTCATTTAGTGTCAGGAAAACGGCACTCGTTCACATTCCAACATTTCTATACATACCAAAGTTAAAATGTTATGATTTGGCCATCATCAAAATGATCATACAAAGACAATGTGTATATAAGGGGTGTTAATAGTTACCAAATGGTAATGGAATTACTAATTGTGGAGCTTGATTATTCTAGCACAATGTTAGGCTAGATTTAGAAACCCAGACCAAAGCAATTCTGAGAATTGTTTGACAGTGTATCCTATCGTCTGTTAAATCGATTTGAGGTAACCATTGACACAATACATAATGTCGACATTAGTTTAGGAATGGCATAATATATTAATATATTAATATATTTATATTAATCTATACTAAATTTGTCGCAAGGTTGTGCCGCATGGTAATGACACAAACGCATTTACTTGCACATATCTTACAGTGCAAATACTACTTATAGGCTATTTCACAAAATAGTTTTATAGTTTAGCCTATTGTAGCCAGAAACCTTTACCAACACAAAGAATGACTGGAGCTGCAATTAATTTTGACAGTAGACCTACATGAACACAATTTTGAGACTTATTTAATACAGCCATTCAAAATTCCAAAGAAATAACTTAATATTTCTTTAGCTAAGGCATGAAAAAAATGACAACCTGCTTTATGTCTGATTTTACACGAACACGAATAACATGCTTTGCATTTTATTTATCTGTCCTTCTTGCCAAGTTTGCACTATGGCATATTTATCAAGTTTTTTAGTAGGCTACCTTCTTAAACTAAGTAGCCTATAAATAAATAATTATATTGGCGGGTGTTGGAAAGACTGCGTGGTCATAGCTGTCTGGAATTCTAATTTAGTTATTTAAATACATCTATTGATTATATAAAACTGGAAATGTTCAAAAAATGAAAACAGTGTAAGAGAAATGACACATTCTCCTGAGAAATGACACTCCTGATCTGCACTGTATAATCACAATGTAGGAATTCCTTGAACACATATATATACAATACTGACCTGTAATTAACCAGTCGTTAAAGCATTTATTTACATAATTACAATTTACATTTAAAAGACATCTACAATACTAAAGAATAACGTATATAGGCTACACATTCCAGGTAGATCTATCGGTTTTCTGTGAAGAAAAATATAAAAGACCGGTTTACAGAAAAAGCTAAAAGAAAATAGATTATTCGTGGGAATCCTGAAAGAGAGATGCAAAATTGTAGATGAAAAACAACATTTGTTGTCTGTGGTCTTAACTAGCTATCCGTCTCGCTAGCATTAAAATGTATACAGAGAAAGCAGCATAGTGAAGAAAATAATACAAATTAAAGATCTACCAAAAATGATCCTAAAGAAGATGTTACGGTTATTGTCCATCAAAATATTAGCCAACAACAAGCTTGATTGAGCCATGGACACTTTGGTTTGGGAAGGAGGATGTGCTATAGCCAACGCCCAATAATTTACGGCCACATTCATGAAATGTTCGAGAATGAAAAAAAATATGACAATGTTTCTAGCTAACGCGACAACAAAACCCACTGGTAACTAGCTATATTGCATGTAACCAAGCAGCTCTAGTTGACATGCCTGGTGGTTTTAGCTAGATGAATGACTTCACTCCCCTGTAATAAGCCGATAAACAAATCCATTCTTCATCTTTTTGTCAGAGGTGTTTAACAACTTCCTGTTCGTAGAGATTCCCGGGCTACTGCGCCCATCTGCCGTATAGACTTCAGTGGCCCACATGAGGACAGATTTCATTGTTGGACTCCAGGTCAACAAGGTTGAATCAAAGACACATTTTGAAGATTTGTGGAGGAAAGCTTCTCAAGACAGCCATGTGGTATTAGCTAGTTGAGCTGCAGGAACAGTACTCATTTTTAGCCATACAGGAACTGTCCATTATGACCTGTCACTTTGAGGTAAGTGACTGCAGCAATGGCTTTCATTGAAGCATCTGAAAAGATACATATTTCTGTGTGTTTGGCGAGAGAGATGTATATGCATGTGAAATGTGCAGCTCTTTTAAATCCTGTAAGGATTCTTGTCATCTCTTCCAATCTCCATGCCTGTTTTCGGGGAACGGTGTGTTCCAACCACTTGCCTGTTTTAGGGGAACGGTGTTTACCAACCACTTGCTAGCTGTGAGAGTTCCTGAAGGTTTATACAGAACTTTCACATATTAGGCCATCTGACACTTCATCTGTTTTGCAACCCCCCCCGGGTGGCGCCTTTTTATCTTCTACCTCCCTGAATGCTCGCAATTTACGACAGTAATTCATGACATCCTCATGGTTCATACTTGGGTCATGTCCATCATTGTCCACACAGTGTTCCGTTAAGCTCATGGGCCACACTCAGGACACCCCAATAGTGGATACAAAGGCAGTAAACTTTTGAAATACTCCCTGGGCACATGGTAATTTCTTGCTCAAGACAATCTCTTACCATAAATTATATACATTATGATGAACATAGAAATCGTCTGCATGTTTGTGGCTTCCATTTCCTGTGTGTGTGGTTCCACATTAATATGTTTATTTAAAAAACTATGTGATTATACATTGCAAATTAATATTAGTATACGTTTATTTATGCATTTTATAGAGAAATCCCCCACATAGCCTCCCTTTGAGACTTCACCAAAGACACACAAATTTAGACCTGAGAGCGACAGGTGAGGAGGAGCTCTCAGTCCCTGTACGAGAGTCGAAATCGACTCAGCCATCTTAACACTGAACTCCTTGTCAACCATCGTCCCCAGAGGCTGGAAGACAAACCTCTCCCCCCCTTTCAGGCTTAGGGGAAGTAAAAGACCTACCAACCTTACCAATCAGTGGGATATGGGTGTGTGTGTAAGCGTGTGCAGATTTACTTTCTTGAGCCTTGCAAAATATGGTGTTTCAAAATGAGTATACGAGTTACAAAGAAAAGGTTAATATAAAGACTGGTCTAAACATCCGACCCCATAATGTAGCATAATAGAGCTTACATGAGATTCAATTTGATTAAATGAGGTAGATTAACGATGATCACACAAAAGACGTCACACTTGGGGTAGAATGGTATGAGTTAGAAGTGAATGAATTGAATGGCAAACAATACTAACAAACAAGCATACTTCCCCAACACTACCCCACCGCCACCCAAATATCTTTAATCTTTATTGGAAAACAGCCCCATTCAAGGTTTTATGTCCAGCGGTGCACAGTTATTCCCCGCACACAGGAGGCAATCCTCCCTTTGGCACAGAACACAACTGTGAGGTTCAGGATGGTGATTATGTCCATCTCTGAGAGTGTCCAACATGCTTCCACTGTCCCCTGCTGCAGAACAGACACAGTTTTAGGTGTTGAGGGGCTCACCATTGACAGTGCATGGAACTCCCCCTCTGTTAACATACTGACCAGGACGCCCAGGGCGGAGAATCACCAATGGACCCTCGTCCCTGTCTGGATTTGAGTTTGGAGTTCCCCGTAGTATCATCTGAGTTCTCACAGTCCTGGTCAGAAATGTCTTGAGGAGAGGAACTGCACAGCATGACCCCAATGCCAATAGAATTATCACTATTCCCATTACTATTCCTAACTTAGTGACAATAGTTCCCCATTTACCAAAATACTTTTCTAACCAATCCCAAGTGAGTGTCCCTGCCTGCATTATCCTTAACTTCCTGTCTCAGTCGCTTTAATTTAGTCATGGCCTGAGTAAACTTGCCGTCTGATGCAGTGTTATTTGGAATGAAAGTACAACATTGTTCCCCAAACATGATACAGACACCACCCTTCTCTGCCAAGATCCAATTTAGAGCCTGTCTGTTCTGCCATGTCATTTTACTGGTAGCACGTAAATGTTCGCCTAGGGCTGTCAGTGCCACATCAGTGTAATTGATAAACCGCTGTTGGTTATAGCAGATGTACTGATCTCGTTCCTTGCTTTAAACTCATTAGGGATACCTCGCGGTTGTCCTATTGAATCAATGACAATTACCGGATCTGGCGTGTATGCCCTTCTTACCCTTGATCTAACTGGTATATACCCAATTTGCAGAGCTTCTTCTGTTGACGAGACAGCATATGTTATTATTGACACATCTTGAGCCACTCTAACCCTGGCACAGGTACCAGACCATCTCTTCGGCAACACAGACTGCAACTTCCCACCTCCACATATCCAGAAAATGTCAGCTGGTCTTGTTCTAAATAAATGCTTTTTACTCTGGGATAAAGTAAACTTATCTCCGGACTGTACCCTGTGTTACTCCCCTTTATCCAAGTTAATGAGTTTTACATTTTGAAAAACGTCCTACTGCGACCGTTCCTGCGGTATAAAAACACTAATGTCTACCCAGTATTTTCAAACTCCCCTCAGGAATGGTGTGTCTCTGCACTTATTCTTATATTTAAATCCTGACATTCTGATGTTGTCTTTGTCTCAAGGCGTAAGCTTTTCATTCTAGTTTGGAGCCGCTTATTCCCCAACCACGCTAAACATGTTGCAGTACACGGTTTATGGAGGTAGTTGTCATCTATCCCAGCTTTCCACAATTCAAACTTCTCCTCCATACAAGCCTGCCATCCCTTCTCGATGGGCATGATTACCATGCTCCCTTGACCTGCTCAAGCAATTATCCATCTCATGCTGTCTGGCGGTGTACTGAGCCCATTTGTACCAACTATACTTTTCAACCACCTGGATGCGGTTGTTCTTCACTTCAATAACATGTACTTGAGTGGGTACCTCAATCCAGGCCTGCTCCACTGTGGGCACAGGAAGCCACCTCCAACCTTCTGTGGCCCTAGGGACTGCATTCCGTCCTGCCCTGGATACCAACAGCTCCTTTCCTACTGCGGACTCCCAAGGTGTATCCTCCCCCGATCCGTTTTCCTCCGGGTCCCACCATGCTATTCGATTTTCTTCGGTACCTTCCAGGAATCTGGTAATGATCTGTTGGAGAGATAGTCTGAAACTCATTATTATGCTGAACCAATATATCCCACTTGCCTCAGACACATTTACACTAATAACACTATTTGCCCAACAACACAATATTTTCCCTCCCTGGGTGATTACCAGTATTGACCTTTGAGCTTTGTCCTTGGTTTTATCGTGCAGTCTGATTCCCCTAGCTCTAATTGTGCTCCATGTTTGTACTTCCCTTTGCTCTCGCTGCATTCTCGGAGTGGTGCTATTGACACTACTCTCATCCTGACTGCTGACTGCTTTAGGCAATGGTAGAAAGGTATCAAAGTCTGCACTGCCTAGTTCTGTCTCCCATGTCTCCCCATTCCTAGCTTTCCAGTCGCTCTCTGTTTCTGATAGGGTGGGCCCTACTATCTCAAACAACTGTTTTGCTTGGGCTCTGGACACGGCAGGTGTCGTGTTTACTGCAGACTTTCTTAGTCTACAGTCAACCAAATACTTCACCATTAGAACTTCCTTTCTTTCCTGCGGGCCACACTCGCCTTTCCCACTACGCCTCATAATACTCCATTGCTGCTCTTTCTCTTCCACTCTTCATAACCACATGGTCTCATTCTTATAATCAAGAGTATCTGTCCAAATTAGAGCTATAATTTCTATTCCTGCGGTTACCTGATGGAAAGGCATTATCCTTGCTAACAATGCTGCTGTACATAACTCATTCCTCCTGTCAAGGTCAGTGTCTGAGTTGCTAACGTTAGTGATAAGTTCTTCATTGTCAGTCAATGTCGGTGGGGTAGGTGGAGTTCTCCACCACTGATGACAGCTGGGTGTGGCCTCCCTTAGTTGTTGTCTGCGGAGGCGTCAGTTTGTGAATCTGCTCCCCCGCTGCCTGTCCAACCTTTTCGATGATCGGCAACATCAGCCATGGCCCCAGAACGGTCAGAAGTAGGCTGAGTGTTGTCATCCTTTATTCCTGGGTCCTGGAGAGACATTCATTATTATGCTGAACCAATATATCCCACCTGCCTCTGACCCATACGTCTCTGTGGGACTCGGGTTCCTCTGGTGGAGGTCCCAATTTCTCTGCTGCTGAGGGTTCCCCCGCCTGCTCCTTGTTCCTGTCTGGAAGGTCCGCTTTCTTAACCTCCTCATGTTGATCCGCACTTTGTGGGACCTTGGTGCAGTGGTTGAGATGATACCAGGTGTCACTGCCTTCTACTCGTACTGCTGTTGGTGTCACCTTGAAGGGGCCCCTCTTGCCTTGGCTCGTTCCACCTACTGAAGACCCTGATTTACACCTGGTCTCCTTGGACCACTGGTCCAGGCTGGTCCTCCTCCGACTCCGGCATTCGTGCACTCTCCTGTTTGTAAAAAAGCTCATGTATAGTAGTTTGTTGTCTGGTATATTCCCTGAATTCCAGCTCCAGCTGCTCCAGTGGAGGCCCTTCACGAGGACCTCGAATCATAGGCACAGGCATGGGTCGACCCATAAGCATTTCATTTTGGTGTTAGATGTGTGGTTCTGTTAGCTTCCATGCGGCAACTCATTAGTGCTATTGGCAGAGCATCAACCCAGTTCAAACCTGCACTGGCACATTATTGATCTTGGCCTTTAGCGTGCCGTTTGCTCTCTCTACCATGCCCTGGGACTATGGGTGATAAACACATCCCAGCCTCTGTTTGATGTTCAGGTGTTAAATCACCAGTTTCATTTTTCTTTGAATAAAAGCTGATCCATTGTCAGAACTGATTTAATCTGCAGGTATGGTGACCAGAAACCCTGGTGTGCAATTTTTCTCCCCCCTTTGCGCAATGGTCAAAACCCTGGGGAGGGCAGAGGGCGCCACCAGGAGTCCCGTATAGGCATGCCAAAAGCCTGTGGCATCACTTGTGGGACCCAGAAACGCTGGTGTGCAATTTTTATCATCTCCCCTCTTGTGCAATGGTCAAAACCATGCGCATTAGTGATCAAAACCCTGAGGAGGGCAGAGGGCGCAACCAAGAGTCCCGTATAGGCATGCCGCAAGTCTGTGGCATCACTTGTGGCACCCCAGTTGCTCATACACCTTTGCTCTAGCTTGCATTCTGATAGCATCATCCATACCAGGTGCCGCCTCAAACAGTATTAGCGGGGCTAAAACAGCTGAATGACACTTAGATGCGAGTTTTGTGGCCTCATCCGCCACATTGTTGCCCTGGGCGATGAAGTCGTCGCCTTTCCTATGTGCTTGACATTTAACAACGGCCACCTGTCGCAGAAGCAGTAATGACACCATCAGGTCCTGGATCTGATTGTGGTGCTGAATAGGAGTGCCATCAGATTTCCTAAAACCCCTCTGTTTCCAAACAGATGACATACCCTGTGTGCATAAGCAGAGTCTGTGTAGATGTTTGCAATCTTGCCTCCACCTCCCTGCATGCGGCTGTTAAAGCTTTAAGTTCGGCTAGTTGAGCAGAACAGGGGTGTGGACACATTTGACTGATGATTGGGTGAAATTGACCCCTAGGGTCCCTCCTAATGATTACCATCCACGTCTCTGTAGCATGAACCATCCACAAATACATTTTCTTCAGCCCCCTGAATTGGGAGTGAGAAAAGGTCGGGCCAAAGCCTGGTAAAGGTCAAAGGCTCAGCCACACAGTCATGAAGCTCACCTTCATAGTGGAGGGGAACTCTTTCTGCTGGAATAACGGTAGCACCCTTTTTTCTATTGTCACGTCTGGGTAGGTTAACAATGGCAGGTAGTCCAATAGTATAGCATTTGTCGGCACAAATTTTCCCTGCTTTATCATCTGTTACTTTATGATGAGTGTAAATTACTGGATAACCCATGGTGATGGAAGCAAGCAACCAAGTTTATTTATATAGCACAATTCATACATGGAAGCAATTCAATGTGCTTAACAGTGAAAATAGAAATAATGCAACAGAATCAAAACAGTCAGATCCATCATCAGCAGATTGTTACATTTGCACAGGGATGCTTTAACATATGCATACTGTACCGCAGCTAGCCCTGATAACATGGTGGGAAACCTTGTGCTACAGAGTCCAGCTTCGTGCTATAATACGCCATGGGCTGCCTCCTCCTGCCACTTCAAATGTCCTGCATCAATACAGCCGAAACATACCCCTTGGCCCTGTTGGCAACATACAACAGAAATGGTTTAGTGTAGTCAGGTGTGCCCAGAGTAGGAGCAGACTGCATGTCCTGTTTAATAGTTTCCAATGCTGCTCGAGCATCACAATTCCAATTTAATTTGGCACTCAGCAGCTGCTGTCCGGTGTCTTTCATAAGCTCCCTAAGAGGTGCGACTTTGATAGCATACTCCTCTATCCACTCAGAGCTAAACCCAGTCATTCCCAAGAATGTTAACATCTGACTTACCGTCTGAGGGAGTGGCTCACTGCTCAGCACCTCTTGCTGACTTGGGGAGATGGCCTTCATCCGATGAGCTATAGTCCTGCCTAAATACTCCACCTCAGACTGACAGTATTAAAGCTTTTTCTGAGACACCTTGTGACCTCCTTCCGCTAGTCGCTGCAGCACTTTAATGGAGTCAGCATGGCATTGTTCCAGGGTGGGAGCACATATCAGGGTGGGAGCACTTCAGTATGACATACTGAAGTAGTGTTCCCTCCCACTCAAGCTCCTCCAGGTCTGCCATAAGGATCTGGTTGAAAATGTGTGAGGAGTATTTGAACCCTTGGGGCAGTCTCATATATCTGTATTGCCTTCCCACATAAGTGAAAGCAAACAGATGCCTGCATTCCTCTGCTAAGGGGATACTGAAGAAAGTGCCACATAATTCTATGACACTGAAAAACATAGCGTTGGGAGGGATGTTAGTCAGCAGCGTGTGGGGGTTCGGGACCTCGGCCAAACAGTCCTCCACTATGACAAATAGTCCTCCGCAGATCATGAACCAGACGCCACTACTGCTTATCTGCCTTTAAAACAGGAAACAAAGGTGTGTTACAATCACAGATCGTTTCTTCAAGTACCACTGCTACAGCTAAACCCCCAATGGTTGGTTCGATACCTGCTACTGCCTCTGGTTTCATGTAATACTGTTTTTTCCATACCGGTTTTGCCCCTGGCTTGACTTCAATGAACACAGGATTAGCTGATTTAACGAGCCCCACATCTGTATTGTGTCGACCATACCTGCTCAGGGACTACCCGTTCCATATCTCTCCTCAACTGTGCCTGCCTGTCCTCCACTTCCCCCATCTGAACCTGTTGACTTACAGCGACTTCTATTTCCTGAGGCTTTCCAACCATATGTACATATCAAAGGATTTTATTGAAATCATGTTCAGGAGAGTGGAAGATCAGAGGGTTGTCAGACTTGGTCCAAGGGACCCTTGTCGCCTGTTTCATCATTGGTCTCCTAGCCTGTGGATGGCCTCCTAGCCTGTGGTATTTGCGCTTCAATGTAGGATCCCCATTTGTGAGTAACTGCCCCAACGGCCTCTTCTATATTACCAATCCAATATACATTTGCCAATGGTGTCCTGTGTAGCGACATCTGAGTTTTGACCCCCAATATATCTATTATTATCCCATCAGGTGAGCACAGAATTTGCAGCCTCAGTCTATACAAGGCATCCTTACCCAACAAGTTTAAATAATTACAGTCCCCAAAATCTCTGAGAATGTCGTGAACCTCCCTAACCAGGTGTCAATGTGGACACTGGAACCTTTTGATCCCGTATCGCTCGACCAATTCACTAAATTTGTAATGAGTTCTAAACCCACAACCCACAAATTGTCAGCTAGACCTGATTCCAACTAAATTACTCAAAGAGCTATTTTCGGTGCTAGGGCAGCCAGTGTTGAACATAATACATGTCTCCCTTTCACTAAAAATAAATCAAGCCTCTTAAAAATATCTAATCTGGATCCAGACACCTTAAACATCTATAGGCTGTAGGATCTGAGCATTAACAAGTATCATATGAATGTACGTTTCATTAGAAATGAATGTGCCTAGATATTGAGGATAATAGAAAGTTAAGATTTTCCCTGTTGGTTGTGCTCTGGTAACCACAGGAATGTTTACATTGATTATTTGGTGTGGGGGTTACTGTCTTGGCTTTGCTAGGTAAACACGCCCCTCACATGCATATAACAACTGGTTAACCCCCATTACGGAGAGAGAGGTAGGGAGAGTAGAGAAGAGTTTGAGCCTGTAACATCATGTGCTAATAGCTAAATGCTGCAATAAACAATTGAATTACTCTCTCCCTTTACAACCAGGTATGCAAGTTATTATTACCACCACTATACGACATGGCTGATCTCTAACAAGGCCAATATCGAACCTCCCATTCCTCTAAAAAATCTTAGAAAAATGTGTTTCCCAACAACTGAATGCTTTCCTGAAGACAAATAACATTTAAGAATTGCTCCAGTCCGGTTTCAAACCCCATCATAGTACTGAGACTGCACTCGTGAAGTTAACAAATTACCTTTTAATGGCCTCAAAGGTTCCACATCTGTCCTGTTGCTTCTTGATCTTAGTGCTGCTTTTGACACTATTGATCACTCCCGTCTCTTAGAGAGACTGGAAACCCATATTGGGCTACGTGGTAATGTTCTAGCCTGGTTTAAATCTAATTTATCTGAAAGGTATCAGTTCGTATGTGTGGATGTTATATCCTCTGACAAATCAAAAGTATGTTTTAGTGTTCCTCAAGGCTCGGTTCTGGGCCCTTTATTGTTCTCACTATATATATACTGCCTCTTGGAATCACAATGTCAATTTTCACTGCTATGCGGATTTCACCCTGTTAAATATTTTGATGAAACATGGTGAAACCCCAAAATAAGCTACTTTGGAAGCATGTGTTTCAGATATTATGAAGTGGATGACATAAAGTCTGTGTTTTGAGTTCCTCAAACCCAAGAAACAGAGTTTTGTTGGCAGATGTCACTGTGAAACTTGACGGCTACATTGTCATATCCCAAAAACTGTAAGAAATCTTCCTGTTACCCTCGAACCTGACCTCTCCATTGATGAACATATAAAATATATGTTGCTTATTTTCATCTTCAAGACCTTGCAAAAATCTGAAACTATCTATCAAAAACTGATGCAGAAAAAGATTAGATTACTGCAATGCTCTTTTTTTCCGGTTACCCGGTTACCCTGATAGATCAATAAATAAACTTCAATTAGTTGTGCACACGGCTGCTATAATCCTAATTAGTACAATTTTTTTTTAACACATTACTCCAGTATTTTACACTGGCTGCCTGTTAGGGTTAGGGCTGATTTTAACCATCTAGTTCTTCACACTACCATTTTTGGTCCTTTTTTTCTAAAGTGTTAGATACTGCTTTGATTTGTTCCTTGCATAGAGGATACCTCCTGGACAACATCTATACGGGAATGCCTGCCATGTTAAAGCCTGCATGTGAGTTCAGGGCTCCTGTGACTTTCCAAACGTATCACCTCCTAGGACCTTTCAGTTTACAGACTGGTCTAAGGCTAGATATGATTAGTGACTAGTGCCCTTCCCGATGACAACTGCAATAGCACTCCAACTTTCTGGGATGGATACCAGTTTTCCCTACTTCGCTCCTCTCACAGACACAAATCAGAAGTTATATAGTTATGTAAATAATCCCCCACCAAATTGCGAGACCATTAACTGCAACCAAATCTATCAACGTCTAACACTTCCCAACATCAATCGCATGCGCAGCCCTACTCCCATTTTGGGGGAGAAATCCCTGTAGGCAATTGCCAAACTTTTTATATATAATTCAATGTTTCAAAACCACAGTTCTTCAGCCGGTTTCTGCATTTGTCTAATGAACTGCTCATCCAAATCTGGATGGCTAGACCAAATTCTGAGTCTCCCTACAAAATCCAAGAAACTAATGTACAGAGGTGTCACCGGAGCCTGCAAATATCTTCGGTTCTATCTTACTACAAAACCTACGTTTCACGAACAGTTTGGAGATTTAAGTCTCCCTGCTCATTTCATTATCGGTAAATTGTCAGTCTAGAACAGTCTTTAGCATTACCAACTGGAAACAACGATATGTTCAATATTTATAACGGAATAGCAAATTTCTTACGGAACTGTGAACCAGAGAGCAGTTTCTCTCTCCCTCCGTATGCTGACGGACACACGCCTACACACAGCTCTTGCACTCTCAGGCAAACAGTCTCTTCCCCACTCCGTACTCTAGCTATGTGGTTTTCAAGGATATTTTACACGCACACACAAGCACGCACACGCACACACACAAATACCCAACCAAGCGCTCTCCTCATGCACTCATTCGCATAAATGAACCGCATAGGTTGGTACCACCCTGTCGGATGGTATCTTTCATTCATACACAAACCTTGCCAGGCAGTGCCCTTTTCACAAACACTCGCAGGTCTTTTGCCGTGGCCGCTATACCGATCGTAAGCCGATCGTACTCACACCGGCAAGCAAGTGCCTTGGCAGCCTTACCAACAGGTGATTTGTGCACACTAACCCGCAGGCCTCCGACCTGGGCTATCTCTTCTAGACAGTGACTTATTTACAACCTCTTGCAAGCCCTTGCATTTATGGTCAGCTCATGGGCCACACTCAGGACACCCCAACAGTGGATACAAAGGCAGTAAACTTTAGAAATGCCACTCTCTGGGCACATGGTAATTGCTTGCTCAAAACAATCTCTTACCATAAAGTACATACATTATGATGAACATAGAAATTGCCTGTATGTGTAATTTGTCCTATCCGTGAAGTCAATTTCTGTGTGTGTGGCTTCCACATTAATATGTTTATAATAAAACTACGTGATTATATATTGCACATTAATATTTTCACAAGTATAAGTTAATTTATGCATTTTATAGAGAAATCCCCCACACCTGTCAGGGACGCTTCCGTAAAGACCAGGACATGCACAGACACTTGGCCCATGGCAACACCATGCAACATTTTGCGTGAGTTCCTCCAAAACTTCAGGTCTGATCTGAGAGAGCTCGGAATCACGACCAATTGCCGCCGATGACACACAAGTTACAATTGGAGACGTGCAAACCACCACTGTAAGCTCCACATTATGCATGACAGCCCCAACAGAACCACCGCGTGAGCCGATGACATTAAGCCAAGAACCAACATGACAGGGAGCACTGACACCATGTGTAATGGCCGGACACGCTCAAGGACCCCCAAAGTCGCCTCTCTCGCGCATCCAAGATACACACCCTCATTGACACTGTGGATAACTGGAGACCCAGAAACACCACCAGTTAAGTGGGCTTGAATACTGGCCTGCTCCAACAAGTATGCTAGCACTAGTAGGTCATCCAAGTAGGCCAAAACCCAGACCCCTGGACAACTCAGAGGTCCCAATAGTGTTTCCACGCACTTCGTAAAAGTGCAGGTAGCCAGTGCGTAACCGAACAGCACTCTTGTTTATTCGTACCCAGGCCTTAGAATGCAAAATGCAGGAACTTCCTGTGGTGAGGCAGAATCGCGACATGAAAGTAAGCATCTTTCCCAAGGTGCACGCACTCCAAGAGAAATTTTGTCATGAACATGTGAAACTGCCTTTTGGACACACATTGGTTCAAAACGCACTGAACCAAAAGTGAACTCATTCCCGCCATCGTTCACTTTTGGTTCAGTGCATTTTGAAAAGGAAGTAAGGAGGGGTGGTGCTGGTCTCCTCCATTGGGACCAGCAACAACACTTCCTTTTCCAGGGGGTCTGCAATCTCTCCCTAGAGGGCAGTGACCTCCACTGGGGATGACATCACCATCTTCGCTATTCCTAAAACAGTGGAGGCGGGGAGCAAAACTGCAGTGCTTAACCCTTCCTCAGTGTTAAGTCTGACCAGGCCCGCAGCAAGCACAGACGATGCCATTCTGAGGAATAGAGAGAGCAGTTGAGCGTGACGCAAGGGGGCCTTGGCCAGCCACTGATTGTACACTTCCGCAGCTGTAACCACTGTGGGGGGCTGTCCATGAATAGCCACCTGACTCAAGGCGGGGCCTGACCAAAAGGGATAGCAAGACACAGACACAACCTGCGCCAAGCCTGCGTCAGCTACGTCCGTAACCATGGAAACAGAGGCTGCAGCAGGTTGCTTGGTAGACTAGAACAAACATGTCACACTCGGTGGGCGAGACTAAAAACTTCTAACAAACAGATCCTGACCGAGCTCCCGCACGCTGGTTGCCATGGCAACCTTTCCACGACGCATCACAGCTATCTGCAATGAAGGCACACTCACCAGTAAATAAGGTGCCAAGACATCTTTATTTAACACAAATGAGGAGTTCCCAACCGAACGCACCCAGGGTGGGGAAGCGCCAGAGGGACACTCCCCCCTACTGATTGACACAGAGAGAGCACACAAAGACAACGCCCGCAAACAGGGAGTTGGTCTGCATCTGTTTTAGAATGGCGACAGCAGCCCTGGTGACATCACTGATCTCTGCCAGAGACAAGGATGTCAATACTGCCATTGCCGTCGCTAGAAGCCCAACGTTGCACAAATGATTAGATATTGAATTCACATAGATCATAGATTCTCTTCCTACCTGTCCAGTCAGTAGCATTTGAAAGGGTTTACCTTTCGTGCCCTATACTACAACAGCGCAGCTGATTTTGAAAATTCTGATCATTAGCACAGCTAAGCGGTGGTGGCCACGATAATATAAGAGTAACACAATGCTATCAATTTGACATTGTGGAATTACGCCATTTGGTAAATTTCCAGACATTTTTGTGAAGTTGAGGCTTTGGGTGCATTCCACGTATGTATTATGTAAGGTTTGGATACTTCGATTCGTAGATCTTCAGACTTTGTCCCTGTTTGGTGAATCTCTGATCACCTCAGTACATGTGACCATGAAAGTTGAAGAATGTAATAAACCCACGTTTGGGGGGGTTACATGAAAATGTTATGTAGTGTAATGCTGAGCTTTTAGTTGATGAATCACATTTGCCTGTGGTACAAAGTGTCAACAACCGTGAGGGAGGCAGGGGCATACAACATAAGGCTCAAACACTGCAAATTATCACAAAAAAGAGAAAGCATTTACATTTAGTGTTGAATAATGTTTCTATGTGTTTTTCAGTTTGCTTATTGGTGTGAGAATGCCTGTCTTATACTGATAATATGAGTTTATTTTAGTTATATACATTTGTTAGAGGACAACACAGAGAAATGTTGCTTGGCCCGCAAATATGTACCATTTTCTTTCCATCCTTGCAAACTGCACAAAGAGCAATGGTTGGACATCTGGTGCTCCTTACCCCACACGACCTGTCCATACATCCCGTGTGTTGATCCAAGAATGTAGGGAGGTTGGAACATATATGATTGGAAGACAGCCAGATAGTGGAGGGGTTGTGTTATAAGTTTGTCTAGTATAAATGTGATGTTAAAGACAAAGACATATGGAGATGCACAGAGACATCTGGAAAGACCACAAGAGAGATGGAAAGAAGGCTGAACATTAAGACAGACATGTACTATATTTTGTGAATAAACAACACGGAACGCTTCTCCCCCTGACTCGGGTCCATTATTATTCTGCCAAAGATAAAGAAAGAAGCCAACATTGGGTATGTTGAACCCCGAGTACACACTGATGAGGCTGTGGATAGTGGTCATGAGCTACATACGAGTGCTTGTTTAACGTAAGATGCTTGTGTTGCATTCACAGTTATTTGTTGGTTTGAATAAATGACGGGCTAAAATAGTTGCCTTTCCCTGAACCCGAGATAGGGGGTTCACCAAGTTTCAAAACCGCAAGGACCAACATGCTAGAACTGTCTTTATGTACTTAAATGCCAACCTTTTCTATGGCATCATGAATCTGAATGGTTTTCTAGGGTTGTCATATGTCTGAGTGGTGTTATACAGGTCTTAACAACTGTAGTGATCATTGTTGTAAACATAGCTGTAGCGTGTCTTCTTACAGATTTTCATAACCAGCCTCGGAACACAAATGCCCGGACTGTAAGCAGATATGTTATTCTGACTTTTGTTAGGGCAATCAATGTCTTGTTCCACAGAGGCACAGTTCGTTGGGTTTTGTAGGTGTGCACATAAGAAATACTGTGTCGATGGTGGCTAACAATAGGTTTGTATTACCAAGAGACATTGTGTTCGGCCATTGATGGTTGTCGCCACTTTTTTCCAAATGTTTAGACAACCGAAATTCAGAGAGAGCACCAGGCAAGAGACAGAGGCAGGATGCCCTTACCTCACGTCACCAACCTCTCGTCCACCATAGTGAAGGCGATTTGAGACTTGACCGTCCCTCACATCATGAACAGGGCACCACACATCTCTGAATTTTTCTGAAGTGAGCACCGGTGGACCCACATGCTGGAAGCCTCAAAGATCTCTCCCTTCACCTCCGCCGTGGGTGCAGGAATGCGTATGTGAAAGTGCCTGGCAGCAGATGGCAGCAAAGAACTCCTCCTTCACTGCCAGAGGGTGAGCGCAACTCTACTTCTTGGTGTGTGTCCCCTCTGAATCATTCTCCTCACAAAAGGAGTCCTCTGGGAGGAGAGAGAGGACATCAGTGGGAGGGACTGTCTCAGCAAAACAAGCTCCTGAAAAGAGTGGTCAGTTTGTTCTTGGGGTCATAGGCAGCATTCCTCCTCATCCAAACAAGGCGAGTTGAGTTGATGCCAAAGAGCTCGATTTTGATCCATCTAACCATAGCACTTTCACCCAGATCTCTCAATCATTCAGATGTTCATTGGCAAACTTCAGACGGGCCTGTACATATGCTTTCTTGAGCAGGGATTTCAGTCTTTCGCGGCATAGTGTGTTACCCATTGTTTTATTGGTGACTTGAGTCCAGCTGCCTTGAGATCATTGACAAGTTCCTTCTGTGTAGTTCTGGGCTGATTCCTAACTGTTCTCATGATCATTGCAACTCCACAAAGTGAGATCTTGCAAATTTGCAAATAATCGCACCAACAGTTGTCACCTTCTCACAAAGCTGATTAGCGATGGTCTTGCAGCCCATTCCAGCCTTGTGTAGGTCTACAATCTTGTCCCTGACATCCTTGGAAAGCTCTTTGGTCTTGGCCATGGTGGAGAGTTCGGAATCTGATTGATGTATTGCTTTTGTAGACTGGTGTCTTTTATACAGGAAACAAACTGAGATTAGGAGCACTCCCTTTAAGAGTGTGCTCCTAATCTCAGCTCGTTACCTGTATAAATTATACCTGGGAGCCAGAAATCTTTCTGATTGAGAGGGGATCAAATACCTTCATTAAAATGCAAATCAATTCATAACATTCATAACACCCCGCTCATTGAATGATTGTCTGCATATATTTATTTTGGAATGATGTCTCTTGTTCTAAGGTATGCTGTTTTTGGCTCTGTAGAGGAAGTTGGAAGTTTACCTTACTGATTCAAGGTTCTGCAACTGCTGCCTCCAGTACAGATGCTTCAGCCATTGCTGCTTCAGCTTCTTTTTCCTGTCCTATCACCTATAATGTTGCTGCAAGGTCAGCTTTCTCTCCTTTTATTTCAGTTTATGGTCTGTATAGGTACTGTATACTTATATTTGAAATTACAATAAAACATATGTTTATTCCTTAGGTGCATAAATATATGAGTGCTGTCTAACGATTAAAATAATTATTTGCTATTGGTTGCCCACACTGTTGCTGGTATTTTGGCCCATTCCTCCATGCAGATCTCCTCTAGAGCAGTGATGTTTTGGGGCTGTCGCTGGGCGACATGGACTTTCAACTCCCTCCAAAGATTTTCTATAGGGTTGAGATCTGGTGACTGGCTAGGCCACTCCAGGACCTTGAAATGCTTCTTACGAAGCCACTCCTTCGTTGCCCGGGCGGTGTGTTTGGGATCATTGTCATGCTGAAAGACCCAGCCAAATTTCATCTTCAATGCCCTTGCTGATGGAAGGAGGTTTTCACTCAAAATCTCACGATACATGGCCGCATTCATTCTTTCCTTTACACGGATCAGTTGTCCTGGTCCCTTTGCAGAAAAACAGCCCCAAAGCATGTTTCCATGCCCATGCTTCACAGTAGGTATGGTGTTCTTTGGATGCAACTCAACATTCTTTCTCCTCCAAACACGACAAGTTTAGTTTTTACAAAAGTTATATTTTGGTTTCATCTGACCATATGACATTCTCCCAATCCTCTTCTGGATAATCCAAATGCTTTCTAGCAAACCTCAGACGGGCCTGGACATGTACTGGCTTAAGCGGGGGGACACGTCAGGCACTGCAGGATTTGAGTCCCTGGCGGCGTAGTGTGTTACTGATGGTAGCCTTTGTTACTTTGGTCCCAGCTCTCTGCAGGTCATTCACTAGGTTCCCCGTGTGGTTCTGGGATTTTTGCTCACCGTTCTTGTGATCATTTTGACCCCACGGGGTGAGATCTTGCATGGAACCCCTGATCGAGGGAGATTATCAGTGGTCTTGTATGTCTTCCATTTTCTTATAATTGCTCCCACAGTTGATTTCTTCACACCAAGCTGCTTACCTATTGCAGATTCAGTCTTCCCAGCCTGGTGCAGGTCTACAATTTTGTTTCTGGTTTCCTTTGATAGCTCTTTGGTTTTGGCCATAGTGGAGTTAGCCTCTTTAAGAAGAAGTTACAGGTCTGTGAGAGCCAGAAATCTTGCTCGTTTGTAGGTGACCAAAAACGTTTTTTACCGAGGAATTTACCAATAAATTCATTATAAATCCTACAATGTGATTCTCTGGATTTCTTTTTCTCATTTTGTCTCTCATAGTTGAAGTGTACCTATGATGAAAATGACAGGCCTCTCATCTTTTTAAGTTGGAGAACTTGCACAATTGGTGGCTGACTAAATACTTTTTTGCCCCTCTGTATGTGAAATATGATTTTTACACCCCACCCTTGGAGAGGTTATTATAAACCTTCAAGGTAAATAATATATAATTCTGCTTTACCCAAATAATATTGCCTGTGATGGATATGACAATGTGTTGTGGAAATGATCAACATCTATGCAATTATTTTAATCAATAACTACTGTTAAACATGTAATTCCATTATCTGTTATGTGAAAAATACAAATTAATTAAGGAGACTGAGTCCAAGCAAATAGCACTGTTTGTCCTTAGTAAAAACAAAACCTGGATGCAACTGCAAGAACTAGCATCAGAATACCGTTTTTTGCTCATTGTTATTTTCTGTTCTCCCTACCTCCCAAGTGTTGAACCCAGGGCCTGTATCATGACACCCTGTATATGGAACAAATATCAGAAGGCCATTCATCACATTTTCAAATGTAAGGCTTAGAAAGAGAACGGAGTTCTCCCCAAACTACGGCATCCAGCTCCATGTGCTTTTTGGTGACTAGATGGGGCTTTGGGACAAGTCCAATCACGTGCTGTGGTCTGTACCATATCATGTCGTCTCTCATTGGCCAAAAACATAGATTGGGGCCACTGCGACTCATGGGTTTTACAAGAGCACCACTCTCTGTGGGAACATCTTGCACGATGCCAGGGTAAACGTTCTGATCATACTCTACCACACCATTTTTCAATCAATGCTTCATTTACGTCTTCAATTGGCTGGAGGGCACTATGAGATTTATTGCATTTGTGTAATCTGAGCATAAAAAATTACAATATGAATGTATGTTTTATTGGAAGTGAATGAGCCTAGATAATGAGAACATCAGAAACCTCTCTGTTTAGATTCTCTCAGTAGGTTGCGCTCTGATTACCACAGGAATGTTTACATTGACCATTTGACATGGGGGTTACTGATTGAGAGAAGGGATCGAGTGAGATGGGATTGATATTGTGTAAGGAAGACCAGTTCCGTAACTTCATGAACAAGACTATCTAATGCTGCAATAAACAAATTAATTACTCTCGCCCTTCACAACAGTACGCGATACAATTATTTCAACCACTATACAAAACCGCATTCTCCCTTTTGGTGAGTCACAGTGTGTGGGCGGTAACAACAGCTGCTCCTACTCCATCAGCTAGGCCTTTTCCATGTCTGGCTTCTAGGAAATTCCATGTGATTCTCTGGAAGACCATTTTGAAGGGAATGGAAATTATTTTTAGACCTATACTGTGTTGTAGGCCCATCACTCAAAATGTTTATAGCTATAGCTGAATGGTAGTGCTCAAGGAAGTAGGCTGGTGTTGTTGAGAGATGGACCGAAATTGCAAAGGAGTCATGCCGCATAGAAGATCTCTGTGAGCAAAGTGAAACTGTTTCATTTCATTAATACTTAAGACCAATACAAAAAAAAAGATTTTTTGAAATGTTGGCCAACTGAAAAGTATGAACATGAAAAGTATGAGCATGTACATCACTCAATACTTAGTCTGGGCCCCTTTTGCCTGAATTACTGCAGCAATGCGGTGTGGCATGGAGTCGATCAGTCTGTGGCACTGCTCAGGTGTTATGAGAGCCCAGGTTGCTCTGATAGTGGCCTTCAGCTCTTCTGCATTGTTGGGTCTGGCGTATCGCATCTTCCTCTTCACAATACCCCATAGATTTTCTATAGGGTTAAGGTCAGGTGAGTTTGCTGGCCAATTAAGAACAGGGATACCATTGTCCTTAAATCAGGTACTGGTAGCTTTGACACTGTGTGCAGGTGCCAAGTCCTGTTGGAAAATTAAATCTGCATCTCCATAAAGTTTATCAGCAGCAGGAAGCATAAAGTGCTCTAAAACTTCCTGGTAGACGGTTGACCTTGGACCTCAGAAAACACAGTGGACCAACACCAGCAGATGACATGGCACCCCAAACCATCACTGACTGTGGAAACTTTACACTGGACTTCAAGCAACGTGGATTCTGTGCCTCTCCTCTCTTCCTCCAGACTCTGGGACCTTGATTTCCAAAGGAAATGCCAAATTTACTTTCATCAGAGAACATGACTTTGGACCACTCAGCAGCAGTCCAGTCCTTTTTGTCTTTAGCCCAGGCGAGACGCTTCTGATGCTGTGTCTTGTTCAAGAGTGGCTTGACTCAAGAAATGTGACAGCTGAAACCCATGTCTTGCATACGTCTGTGGATGGTGGTCCTTGAAGCACTGACTCCAGCTGCAGTCCACTCTTTGTGAATCTCCCCCACATATTTGAATGGCTTTTTTTTCCCAATCCTCTCCAGGGTGTGGTTAACCCTAATGCTTGTACACTTTTTTTCTACCACATCTTTTCCTTCGCCTCTCTATTAATGTGCTTTGACACAGAGCTCTGTGAACAGCCGGCCTCTTTAGCAATTACCTTTTGTGTCTTGCCCTCCTTGTGCAAGGTGTCAATGGTTGTCTTTTGGACAGCTGTCAAGTCAGCAGTCTTCCCCATGATTGTGTAGCCTACAAAACTAGACTGAGAGACCATTAAAGCCTTTGCAGGAGTTTTGAGTTAATTAGCTAATTAGTGTGGCACCAGGTGTCTTCAATATTGAACCTTTTCACAATATTCAAATTTTCTGAGATACTGATTTGGGGGTTTTCATTAGTTGTCAGTTATCATAAAAATTTAAAGGAATGAACACTTGAAATATATCAGTCTGTGTAGAATGACTATACATTATACAAGTATCACTTTTTGAATGGAATTACTGAAATAAATAAACTTTTTGATGATATATTATATGACCAGCACCTGTATATCCAACACAGGTGTGGAGAGTCACCTACTTGTGAGAATCACGAAAGTGAATAGTCGGATTTCACTGGTGCATTTACACAGGTAGCTTTCTGCAAAGTCAATATGCACAATGATTTCATCTTTCACCAGATTCTCTTTTAATTCTCTTAAATTTTGAGTATTGAGGTCGAATGTTGCACACATTTCCTGAACTTCCCTTTCAAACAATTGAAGAGGTCCTCAAGCAAATACTGCATGTGCAGCACACCTTTTATTTACAGTCAAGTGTACACTGAACTTTTCTGTTTCCCTCTTTCTTTTTCTTCTTTTTTTTCAGCTTTGCTTTCCCACTTAAAACACCATGTCTGCTCACCACCATCAACGTCAAAGTTTTTAAGCTCTTTTGCTTGGCAAAGGGAACACACTCTGTACATGCAGTGTTCCTTCAGGTTCTGACTGCACAAAGATTCCATAAGGTGCTCAATCTTGCTAGAGCTTATCACTTTGTTATAACATATTTGTCTACAATAAACTGGAGGTTGGCATTGATTTTGCAGAGGCATGTGTACCTGTCCTTCACTTTTGGTTTGACAAAACAAAATGGACGTCTAGTAAGATATTTTTATATTTGGATATTCCTTCAATAAGGATGACAACATGCCAAAACTAGTCCGAAAAAGGATTCTAAACATAACATTCAAGTTTTCCAGGAATTTGGGTTTTCTCCCCTTCCCACACTCATGTGTATGTTGTTTGTAAATCTGATCACATTATAGAAGTGTACCAAATCAAGTCTATAAAAGGTTAGAATACTTTTTTGACAGCATTCTATTTGTTCTGTACATTCTAGGGCTTTTGTTTGGTTTGTGTTTTGAAAATGGAGAATTTGAAACCTATCCAGACCCCTGGTCTTTTATAAAACATGTTGGATGAGTATATGTGGAAATATATTTGAGTTTGGGGTTACTGCTGCTGCTGTTTCTCTGTCTCCTCACTTTCATCATCTGAAATAACTATACTGACTGACTGCAATAACAATGATTTGCAAATGTAGCTGCTAATTTTGTTATTGCATGGGACATACGCTTAACTTTTTTTCATGAGAACATGTGGTTAGACAAACATTATGGATCACATCTGGTTCAGTTCAGTCCTCTGAAAAGGTATTTACAAAACATAGCCTGAATAAAAGATTCATACTAATAAGTACAGAAGATTTAAAAGACGTGTTCTGTGGGATTGGCACAGATTGTCTGTGTGTTTATTCAATTTCATTTGTAGAATGGTGATAATAGAATGGTGATAATCATCTTTAATGTTTTTCTTAGAATATGCCACAAGTTAAGTCTCTATGGAAATGGAACATTTGTCACTCCTCAAACAGGGCCAATCACAAGGCCAGCTCACAAGTATTGGCTTTTTAGACACAGTTCTTAAACAACACTATGAAAGCAAAATAATTTTGAAAAACCAAAAGCAACTGCTGACACTTAGATCCCACTGAATGTACAAAAAGACACATGTAAAGCCTCCATGGTGAAATTGCTGCAAAAGAACCTGCACTGAAGGACACCAACTAAAAGATGAGAGTTACTTGGGCAAAGACACATGAGAAATAAACATTAGACCACAGGAAGTCTGTCCTTTTGTCTGATGAGTCCAAATTAGAGATTTTTGGGATGGACAGATGATGTCTGCATGTGTGTTTCCCACTGTTAATCATGTAGGTGGTGTGACGAGGTGGGGGGGCGTTGCTGTTGGCACTGTCTGTGATTTATTTATAATCAAAGGCACAACCAGCATTGCTACCATTGCATTCTGCAGCGATATGCCATCTCATCTTGTTTGTGCTTAGTGGGACTATCACTTATTTTTCAACAGGACAATGAACCTAAGACACCCACGCCTTTTTATTTACTACATTATTCAATGTGTGTTATTTTAATTTTGATTTAGTTTTGATTTCTTCACTATTGGTCTATAATGTGGAGAATAGTAAAAATATACAAGGAACCGGGCAAGCCTAGTTCAGCTGGACCGCAATAGAAAGTGTTGCCCTCTCTCGATTGGAACCCATGTCACCCATGTGAAAGGTTGTTTCATTAACCACTACACTACAGAGCTGTACATCTGACAGGTGTCAGTATAGCCTCTTGTGTCTACCCTGAACAAGTCCTCTTTTGCCACTTGCAGTTTCAACAGCTAATTGACCATTCGTAAATAATATTGATACAGTTAAACTGACAAACGTTTCTTATTAAGTTTACCTCCAACACAAATAGCGTCTATGAACTGTATGGCATTTGCCACTGAACATTTAAACAGCGTATTAGCCAGTAATAGGCATTACCAGTATCTACTAACTTACTGGAATAGTCAAGAATTAAGCAATTGCTAGAGTCTGCCAAAGCTAATTCATGGCATAAGAACGTATTTTTTTCTTTCATGGCATAACAACATACTTCTTTCTTTCATTTGTGAATGACACTGATACAATAACTAGCAAAAAGGTGCTGATAACTAACTTTTGTGAAAAGCGAAAAGACGAGAGAATCATGGAATGTACCATGAGCTCAGTAGACTGAATGTTTGCAATAATGTATGTTTTATGCATTTGTCATGATCACTATTAAATACCACTAGTAGCAATATCACATTCATTAGGTTATCAACTGTAGTTTATGTTCATTGAATGTTAATTTAATGGTACATTAACTTGAATGCAGCCTACGTTTGAGTGAAAACTTTTGTATATCTTTAAATATTATACTTTTTTGCTAATGTTTGGATATTTTTGGGGGATTTGCAGTTACAAAACTGTTCTCTCATTCTAAGTGGTTATATAATATTGTCCACAGACTAATTAAACATGAATACTGGAAAAATATAAAGACAACATCCATTTATAAACTACTAGCCCTTTTCGTTACTCAGTAAATAGGGTTAACAAATAGGGCTAGTAACATTATACCCGGGCTAGTGGTAATTTTGCCCTACTAGCCCGGCTGACTAGTGCCAAAAATACTTACGATCCACCTCTGATTATACATCCTGATATTGATTTGCAATTGCGAAATGTTTATTTTATGTATAGCTACAAAAAACATCAATATGATATTGCATAGACTGTACTTACAGGATAAAGAAGTTGTTTGAAGTTCAAACAGATGTTTTTATGACTTCTGTTATGTCCAATTCTTTTAATCTTATCAAATATGGCTTTCCGAAAGCCCTCTGCAGTGGAATACATTAAAATTCTATACTGCTAAATTCAGATAATCCACAAGGACACAGTCAAAATAGGTAGACAATCCACCTTTGGGGGTTCAGAGTAGGACGCAATTAAGTAAGCTCAATGTTGGGAAACAATTTAAACAGATATCATTCTATCCAGGAACAGAGGGAGGCAATGATTGTTGGGAAGCATATGTTGCATGTAATGCCACTGCTTTTGTTCTAGCCCAGAACACTAAAAACCTGACTAATTGTGGTTTTGTACCAGTTCTGTCAAGATTAGTTGATTCTTGTGCTGGGTGCTACACACCATACAAAATGCCTGAATGCTGCAATTATTTCTTCCGAATGACCGTAGACCTGTAACCTTTAGCTAACATAGCCTAACAAAACTCTAATTACCACTTAGATATTACTGAGCCTAGATTAAGTGATAACAGTGGGCGGACGGAGGCTTAGTGAACAACCGGAATTGCAGACCGTCAAACAACTAGACTAATCATTGTAGGTAAACAGCAGACTATATGAGTAGCTACAGTTAAACTATAGCATAACATACAAAGTTCCCTGAGGCTGAATCCAGGCCCAATTTCATTATCCCAGCAAATGTTCATGTTTTAGGTTACTGGAAACTGCTCCTGGACGTGCATCCCTACATTAAAGAATGTTATTTAGCTACTCTATTTGTCCTGTGACTCCTACTTATATCAAAGGGAGGCAGTGGAGATGGTTTTGTAGAGGTAGTGTCAGAACGTAGAGGGTAGGGCCTCTATGTTCCTCTCTGATTTCCTCCTGCTCCCTGTGACGTGACCATAATTAACACCAACAACACACACAGCATTCTGGGAAATGGAGAGAGGTGTAGTCATGCGGGTTATTAACTCTAGGTGAGGCAGTGTGTGTGTGTCAGTGTGTACATGTGTTGAATATCCCTGCCTACACTGCTGCATCGTGGGATGCTGAGGCTGGTTGTGTGGGGGCTGAACCTTCTGCAGTGTGTGAGAGAATCTGTTTCCAATGAAGAACAGACATTATGAGGCTATGTCCCCTGTACTGTGGCAAGAATCAAAGATTAAAATGAAAACGGTTATGGCCACTTAATTGAAAAAGATTCTTTTTGGGCTTACATATTGGTCAAACAAGTGGCATTGATATCAGTCTTGAAAATGATAATATTTTCTCAAAAAGGTGTGCTTGTGAAATAGAAGTAAAATTTGTAGTTATTTTACCTCTGAAACACAGAAATCCACAATGTGATTCTTTGAACATAGACGACTATACTCAAAGTATAAAGTTTTAAGAATGCTTCACTAAGGACAGAGTGTACTCTCGCAGGCTATTTTTCCTCTCTTAGAGCCGGGGTGGTCAACTAAGGTCCCAGAATGCCTTATTATATGGTTGATGCACCCTTTTGCTCCATCCCAGAATTAACAAATCTCAAACTGACACACTAGTTTCTCTGCAGTGCAGGCAGGATTTTAAACTCTCTTTTGATAAACCTATGTAATTGAGATGAAAGCCTAACACTCAGCTTTGAAATGAAACTGGCATTCAAAATTTTGCATTTTAATGTGTGAAATGTGTCCTCAAGCCAGAGTTTTTATGTGCAATCACTTCTACTGAAGAAAGACCACACCTTGCATGTAATTTCAACATCTAGTTTTGATTTACATTTGATTTAGTTCTCTTGTAAATTCAATGTGAAAGCAACAAAAAAAGCAACATTGGATTGTGATTGGGTGACAAAATGTTATATTTATTCAGTTCATATTATGCAAAAAAAAAATTGACACATCTGGTTTTGGCCCAGGGGGAAATTGCATTGGAGACTTGATGTACAATTTCTCTGTGTCCCTTTCTTGAAGAAGAGAGGCCCATGCTGCAACTTTTTACACTAGGACAGTTGATGGACATCTGATGAGTTTTGATGCCATAATTGCAGCTACTGAGGTCTATGGACGACATCTCGCTTAAAGTGTGTTTGAGTGGAATGAGCAGTGATGTAGGAATTCTGGTTCTGTAAGTCCTTTCATCTCCATAAACAGAATTTGAACCAAAATTGTTGGGAAGCAAAAAATACTTCTCACGTTGGTACCAAAATAATTCTAATAGCAAAAGTACTTGTTCAAGCCAGAGCACCTTGTTTGTTACCAAGTAAACACATTTTCATTGAGTTAAATGCCTTGTAACTCCTAAAAACGTTATTTACATTTATCTTAATGCTATTTAAATGAAATTGTGTTCACAGCAATTGATACAGCCTAAATAGGCTCTAGGAAAGTGGTTGATGGATTCTGTCATGGAACCTGACATAGTGTGAACAGTGAAGATACAGCACAGTTGCTGTATTCATAGACCTATGATTATTTTACATTTTTTTTGGAAGTGGTAGCCAACTCAAATGTTCTTCATTCTCTTTAAAATCTTAATTATTTCGGGACCTTGAAAAGGGTCAGATTGTGACTGGTTATGTAAATGTTTATTTTTCCTGGTACATTTTTGTCATTTGACTTTTTATACTTTGAATGTTGAGAGCTAGATTCATTTCTACTATATTTCCTAGGCCATATGTCTCAGAGTGACTGTTATTGTGTTGTTTCACAGCTGTTGCCCCCACTGACAGTCTACAGTGCCTGGAGGACAAGGTGGACTCTGAGTTAGCCAATGGACCAGAGTCTACTAACACCTGAGCTGATCAGGTGAGAACCATCCTTATCCCTACCCATTTATAAACACGTGAGTTTAGCCAACTAGTCTGCCGCTACAGTAACCTTCTAAACTCCACTAAACACCAGCCCCTAAACATCTTAATCTTACTCAGCCTTCAAGACCACAAATTACATTATTGTTTGCAGTAGGTCACTTTGGTGTCAGTATGGTTTGTTGTGTCAGTAAAATGTGTGAATTAAAGTTTCCTTTATTTTATTCTCACCAGCAAATTATTACACACTTACTGCCAAAAATATTGACTGACAAGAAAGACTGTATAATGTAAACAACACAAATAATAAGCTATATTGAAGTGCTTTTTAAAAATATAATTCATATAATATAATTGTTCAGAATAAACATTTATTTAACTAGTTATATACCTTCCATGTCTTCCATTTTTGGGATATAACAATGACGTAACAGACATGTAAAACTTGCTTGTCATCCATCAGCAAGGGAAAAGGCAATGAACTCACAAACGTATCACTTACCACACTACCAGGGAAAGTCCAAACCAGTGGAACAGTGAACAGTAATAGACCTGCCTAGTAGTTGAAGTGCATCTAGCTCCCACACTCACTGAAGATGATTCAGCAGGTCCACTGAGCAGCAGTCCAGTTCTTTTCTTCACCCAGGTAAGATACTTCTGACGCTGTCTCTGGTTCAGGAGTGGCTTAACACTACTAATGTGACACTTGAAGCCCATTTCATGGACACATTGGTGCCTGATGGCTCTAGACGCATTGACTCCAGCCTCAGTCCACTCCCCAAGTCCTTGAAACGGCTTTGCTTTACAATCATTTTATGGTTACGGTCATCCCTGTTGCTTATGCACCTTTTCATACCACACTTTTCCCTTCCACTCCAATTTTCAATGAATATGTTTTGATACAGCACTCTGTGAACAGCCAGACCTTTCAGCAATGACCTTCTCTGGCTTACCCTCCTCATGGAGGGTGTCAATGAGTGTCTTCTGGACAACTGCCAAGTGAGCAGTCTTCCCCATGATTGTAATCATGTGCATTGACAGCTTGGGAGTTAATTAGCTGATTAAAGCTCTTCTCAAGTCAACATTTCTGTACTGTCAGCTATTTTATTTTAATATTCTGAGATACTGGATTTTTTATTTCAATCATCAAGATTGTTGATCTTTTTTTTTTTTAATGAATCTAGAATATATGAAGTTGTCACATTTTGATTTGAATTACGGATTTTTTTTCCCCATGATTTCAAAATTTAGCAACTGTACGTTACACTGCGTGCACAATCATTAGGCACCAGAGTATTCTGATTGTATCATTATTTCTATGCATGTTTTCCAACTCCAAACAATGTAAACATGAATGCTCATTGGGTTTAATCATTTGCAGGTAAAATTCAGTGGAACCAGTGAATAATACCTAATATCAAGGTGTGCATAATAATAAGGCAGCTTCATGGCCTGAGGTAAAATGGGTAAAAATAAAGACATTTAACTGATATTGAATATTCTAAAATAGTCAAATGCTTTTCAGACAGATGCAATACTTTTGAAATAGCTAAACTTTTGAGGTGTGACCAGGTGTGACAACATTTTTTACTGTCATTTTGTGTTACTTATTTGTTATGCATACTTTATAATTGAGAATGAACACGTGAGTTGGAAGATTGTTTTAAATTAGTTGCCTAATAATTCTGCATACCAATTGTTGCCTAATAATTCTGCACTCTTTTGTATTCCCCTGAGAAAGATCAAAACTCACTTTTCCTTTTGTTAAACATTCTGGTTGGAGGTTCAATTATATTTTGGATTGACTGAGAGCATTGTGTTTGTTCAACAATTAAATACATCTTGAGGTGGTGAGAACAAATAGTTATAGAATAGAATTGTCAACATTCTGACAAGAATGGCAAGCTAATCTAATTTTTGAATGTAAAAAAAAAAGAAACTTGTACTACCGACTGACTAACTTGGCAGCAGTAATGATGGGTTATTTCTTATTAAAGTAGGCAACAAAATATTTTGCCTACTGGCTGAAAGGGTTTTCTTAACTGCGGGCCTGATAGTCAACAGACTACATAAGTCTACTCTACTGGACATGCACATTTTCCTAAACAAAAATAAATGATGATAATAATATGGACCTATATTATATTAATGCCTAATTATTCTTTACATTTATTAAAATCTTTCATCCATGGATGTGCTTGGCCGATTTATTTTATTTTTTAAATTAATTTTATATGATTTATTTCAATTTTGTTTCGTTCCAAGGATATGTTTTAGTCACTAGAATTAATTGGTAGATTTGTTTGTAATGCAGACCTAAAATGTATGGTTAATCAATGTTTGAAATGAAACAATATACAGTGGGGAGAACAAGTATTTAATACACTGCTGACTTTGCAGGTTTTCCTACTTACAAAGCATGTAGAGGTCTGTAATTTTTACCATAGGTACACTTCAACTGTGAGAGATGGAATCTAAAACAGAAATCCAGAAAATCACATTGTATGATTTTTTTATAATTATTTGAAAAGTATTTGATCACCTACCAACCAGTAAGAATTCCAGCTCTGACAGACCTGTTAGTTTTTCTTTAAGAAGCCCACCTGTTCTCCACTCGTTACCTGTATAAAAGACACCTGTCCACACACTCAATCAAACAGACTCCAACCTCTCCACAATGGCCAAGACCAGAGAGCTGTGTAAGGACATCAATGATTAAATTGTAGACTTGCACAAGGCTGGAATGAGTTACAGGACAATAGATAAGCAGCTTGGTGAGAAGGCAACAACTGTTGGCGCAATTATTAGAAAATGGAAGAAGTTCAAGATGACGGTCAATCTACCTCTGTCTGGGGCTCCATGCAAGATCTCACCTCGTGGGGCATCAATGATCATGAGGAAGGTGAGGGATCAGCCCAGAACTACACGGCAGGACCTGGTCAATGACCTGAAGAGAGCTGGGACCACAGTCTCAAAGAAAACCATTAGTAACACACTACGCCGTCATGGATGAAAATTCTGCAGCGCACGCAATGTCACCCTGCTCAAGCATGTCCAGGCCTGTCTGAAGTTTGCCAATGACCATCTGAATGATCCAGAGAAGAAATGGGAGAAGGTCATGTGGTCTGATGAGACAAAAATAAAGCTTTTTGGTCTAAACTCCACTCGCCATGTTTGGAGGAAGAAGAAGGATGAGTACAACCCCAAGAACACCATCCCAACCGTGAAGCATGGAGGTGGAAACATCATTCTTTGGGGATGCTTTTCTGCAAAGGGGATAGGACGACTGCACCGTATTGAGAGGAGGATGGATGGGGCCATGTATCACGAGATCTTGGCCAACAACCTCCTTCCCTCAGTAAGAGCATTGAAGATGGGTCGTGGCTGGGTCTTCCAGCATGAGAACGACCCGAAACACACAGCCAGGGCTCCGTAAGAAGCATCTCAAGGTCCTGGAGTGGCCTAGCCAGTCTCCAGACATGAACCCAATAGAAAATCTTTGGAGGGAGCTGAAAGTCCATATTGCCCAGCGACAGCCCCGAAACCTGAAGGATCTGGAGAAGGTCTGTATGGAGGTGTTGACCAAAATCCCTGCTGCAGTGTGTGGAAACCTGGTCAAGAACTACAGGAAACGTATGACCTCTGTAATTGCAAACAAAGGGTTTCTGTAGCAAATATTAAGTTCTACTTTTCTGATGTATCAAATCCTTATGTCATGCAATAAAATACAAATTAATTATTTAAAAATCATACAATGTGATTTTCTGGATTTTTGTTTTAGAAGTGTACCCATTGTAAAAATTACAGACCTCTACATGCTTTGTAAGTAGGAAAACCTGCAAAATCAGCAGTGTATCAAATACCTGTTCTCCCCACTGTAAGTATAATTTCGTTTGGAATGTATTGTTTTAAGGGGATTCTGACTGCCGAATTCGTAAGATATATTTTGACAAAATGTGTTAATTATTTTTTTAATACAATGTAAAATGAACAAAAATATTGAACTTGTTATTAAACTTGAACAACTTGCAAAAATAGAACAACTCACAACAATAAAAAGGTGCATGATTTTTTTTTGGCATGGCTGCAGAACAATTGCCATATTCTTTGCTTCTGCATTTGTTATTTCTTTGGCACGAGTAGAGTTTATTGGTAGTTTAGCTATAAATGTAGATGGGATAGTAGTTTCAGTGAGAGTTCTTTCCACTGTTATCAATTTCTTTGTGAGGCTCACTGTCCATTATCTAAAGCTGCTCATGAATCACCCACCAGACAATAAAACACAATCTACTAACTCATGAGGCATTATGAATCCCATGTACAGTAAAGTGTTGCATTGGGGGTTAAAGAAGGAGTAGAAAATGTAGTTAACCTGGATGTATAAGAGTGCTGCATGATTTCACATTAAACGTGTAATTTTCCAACGCTCTTGAGTATTTCGTACATTACATTCCCTGTGGGTATCTCTTGTACATTACAGTGGGGGGATGGAAAATATAGTGTGGCTGGATGTATTACACAATCCCTCTCCAAAGCTAATGAGAACAAGCAAATTAACAACAGTAACATCAAAATAGGATTTTTTTAAATATAAGATAATGTTCTCCACATTCATTTAAACTCTAAACATTTCTTAGTGTCCCTCCACCTAATAATATTCTTTAACTCATGTATTATGTATTATACTCAAGTATTATTGAAATAGCCATTTGGTTTAATTTATCATTTACGCCACAAAGTATTGCCTTTGAAAATGCAGGCTATATAACACAAACTATAGACACCAATTTTTTTTGGGGGAAGTAAAACATGAAAACCAGAGGTCTTCTTGTTTCTGACAAGTCTCTAATGATGAGTCGTACTGTTTCCACTGAAGTTAAATAAGTCATAGGCCTGCAAATATGTTTATTGGTTATTTTGTTATTTTGACCAGTTGTTATTTTCTACAAAAAAATACTCTAAATTACAATCGTTTTATTTGGAATATGGGAGTAATTTTGTAAGTAGTTTATACAAAAAAACCATAAATGTCATTTTACTCCAAACACATACCTATGAATAGTTAAACCACAAAAACTGATATTTTTGCAGTGGATTCTTCCAGAGCTGTAGAATAACATTAGCCCCTGACCAACTTTTGTTCATCTTAATCGCAGCTACATTGAGCTACCACCTTACTGGTTAAAACGAACTATTAGCAGGTAACAGTCCTGCTTTACTGTCGAGTAGATACAGGCCTGTAACCAGAACCAATGTGTTGGACAGGTACGTTTATCCTACTTACACATAATGAATAGTAACTTCTGCCCAATAGACGGACGGGTATCAATTTTGCATGCATGGCGGCCTAAGGCTATATAATGGCAAAATAATTGCTATAAATAATTCAAATAACCTCACCATGACATTTGGGCTATAGGATAATTTCCTTCCGTGTAACCACCCCATGTTCACAGTGACAGTGGAATAATGTCATTTTACATGAGACTTACAAAACCCTAATTACAGATATATGAATACATGGTGAATGAAACCATCAAGGAGGTAAGGTACCATTATGCTGTATTGCAGGACGCTGCAACCCAAATAGAATCCAAACAAAAATCTAAGATCTCAATATCTAAGCACGTCAAAGAATATGCTCATTATGGCAAACTCGAAATCTGATTAGTTGAAGAATGTGACAATCAACAACATCCTCAATTCTATAGGCCTCAAGTTAGATTTTCACCCGAAGATGGCACATGTGGAAAATCTGATTGAATAAAAGCTCTGATTTATCTGTGCTGCACTGGAAACAGTGCAACTGAGCGAGAGAATGGACGTTAAACTATATGAATAGACTGATGTGAAACAAACTTTTCTAAAATTCTTATAGCATTAATGGAAATACATTTTATACAAAACAATGTAACTATACAATTTATACAAAAATATATTTTTAAATCTGACATCACTAGGCCAGTAAGAAAAGCTTCTGGTCAGCAGCAGTTTTCAAAAATATATTTTTGTAACGAATTAAAATGTTATTTAGTCGTCAATGTTTTGTGATTATTAGCCACATAAAATGTTAAATAGTGTATCATTAATTACAATTTCTGAAATAACTCTTTAACGCTACCACTGCTGTGATGGTAATTCCATCGATAGGCACTCCTAATGAACTACAGAGCCAAAATACTTGGCACATTTAACAGTTTATTTGCAAATAGAGAGATGTGTCAAATGCTTACAGAGTCATCATTTGACTAGCCTCTAATGAAAATCCATTAACAGTCAGAATTTATTTCAGTTAAAAGGGCTGTGGTAAGATGCTGTCCTATGTCAATGAAACACATTCCCTTAGTTCTATTATTACCTAGGTTTCACCCATGGGCCAGGCTGTCCTACTCAAGGGTAACCTTTTCAACTTTTGAAAAGGACTTGCAGCATCTGGGAAAAACAATATACAGACTTTGATGAGTTATACAGATGGGCAGATTAATGAGTAACCCTATAATCTGCCGATACCAGTCAATGATGTCCCCTAGGCAAATACCAGATCCGCTTCTCCTACATTCCTAAGGAACAAAGGACAGATACCCTTATTAAGAGATCCTAATGATCCTTTGATCTGATTCAGACGTGTTAAAACCAAAGACCAGAGTTACATACCAGGTTATAGAAAAGCAAACATCTCCACTGTACGTTAGTTCAGGAATTTCCATAACACTGCACTAAATATTTTCAAAATATAATTTCAACTAGTTGAACTCTGAATAATGCTCCATATCTAATTAGCAACATGGTGTTTATGGGCTGCTGTGTTGGCAATTTTTGTTGTCCTAATATACAATCTTGTCAGCGCACACTGATAATAATTTGCATTAAAAAATCACACTGAGGGGCCTTCAGTGATATTTTAAAACGTACTTGTAAAAAGGTTTAAATCTGTCATTTGATGCAATTGAAGTAGCGTTTGAAGCGTTTTTCACAATTTCAGAATTGCTGAAAGACCATTACGCCTGACTTAATGGTTTCCTATTGCAAGTATTTTCCATGGAAGGAGATAGCCTTTTACATATTTTTATTTTAAACATGGTGAGTGTGGTGAGCTGGCAAATGTAAGAAACCTCAATAGCGCCACCATGTGTTTGATATATATTTATTACCATCATTATTGTGGTATCATCTTTGTTAACATATGCACCAAGTCGAATTATTATACCATTGTCCTAGTAGGGGATGTCTATTTGTGAGCAAAGTCACACCCCTGCACATGTTCATATGTCAATGGTGGCCATTTTTTTAAAGTTATTGGCCTGATTGATGTTACTTTTCAAGACCATCATCCATAGATGCTAAATATGAAGGTACGTGAAGTTCAGTCCTTAGGTGCCAGATCAGATTTCAAGCTTTTTTCACAAAATCAGAATGGCCACCAAACCATTAAAGCGTAATTAATAAATCCCAAAGGCAAATAAGTTACGTATGAGGAGCTGGATTTATCCCCATCTTTTTAAGACTGTGTCTCAAATGCGGTGAGTATGGTGACCTTGCTTTTTTTAATATCTTCAATAGCACCACAGTGTGGTTAATAGAACAATAATTGCAGTCCTTTTTTTGCACGTTCCAGTTTTACTTACACAAACATGTTCCGAGGGCAGAAAGAAATGTGATTGGCACGGGCAAGCATCCAATCGAAATGTAGAGGCGGTGCTCATGAACACTTCAAATTACATCCGAGTTATGTAACAATTCTGCTAACTTCTATGAAAGTGTAAGTTTGTCTGTTATGTTGTAATGAAGTATGTGCTATATTACTTGATTACATTAACATTCAGAGGTACATTTCTGGGCGTGATAGCATTCACTTGAAAAATTTTTTTTTTATCCAACTTGAAATGTTCATAAGCACGGTCTCCTCCATTTCGATTGGGTGTTCATCTGAACCAATCAATTTCTTTCTGGCCTCAGAACGTTTGAGTAAGTAAAACGGGTATGTGCCATTTTTTCAGTATGGTCCTTGTCAGCATATGTACCAATTAGAATTATTATACCATTATCCCTGTAGAATATTTGTCTATACAGTGGGGCAAAAAAGTATTTAGTCAGCCACCAATTGTGCAAGTTCTCCCACTTAAAAAGATGAGAGAGGCCTGTAATTTTCATCATAGGCACACTTCAACTATGAGAGACAAAATTTGAAAAAAGAAATGAGAAAATCACATTGTAGGATTTTTAATGATTTTATTGGTAAATTATGGTGGAAAAGAAGTATTTGGTCAATAACAAAAGTTAATCTCAATACTTTGTTATATAACCTTTGTTGGCAATGACAGAGGTCAAACATTTTCTGCAAGTCTTCACAAGGTTTTCACACACTGTTGCTGGTATTTTGGCCCATTCCTCCATGCAGATCTCCTCTAGAGCAGTGTGGCTGTCGCTGGGCAACACGGACTTTCAACTCCCTCCAAAGATTTTCTATGGGGTTGAGATCTGGTGACTGGCTAGGCCACTCCAGGACCTTGAAATGCTTCTTATGAAGCCACTTCTTCGTTGCCCGGGCGGTGTGTTTGGGATCATTGTCATGCTGAAAGACCCAGCCACATTTCATCTTCAATGCCCTTACTGATGGAAGGAGGTTTTCACTCAAAATCTCACGATTCATGGCCCCATTCATTCTTTCCTTTACACAGATCAGTCATCCTGGTCCTGGTGCAGGTCTACAATTATGTATCTGGTGTCCTTTGACAGCTCTTTGGTCTTGGCCATAGTGGAGTTTGGAGTGTGACTGAAGGTGTGGACAGGTGTCTTTTATACTGATAACAAGTTCAAACAGGTGCCATTAATACAGGTAACGAGTGGAGGACAGAGGAGCCTCTTAATGAAAAAATGTTGCTTGTCTGTAGGTGACCAAATACTTATTTTACCGAAGAATTTACCAATAAATTCATTAAAATTCCTACAATGTGATTTTCAGGATTTTCTCATTTTGTCTCTCATAGTTGAAGTTAATGATGAAAATTACAGGCCTTTCTCATCTTTTTAAGAGGGAGAACATGCACAATTGGTGGCTGACTAAATACTTTTTTGCCCCACAAGTTCATTGGACAATAGTATTTGTTTTTTGACATACTCTCCTGGCTGATATAACCTTTAAGCTATTTTATCTTACAGGAATTTCCCAAAGAAAATTCAGAAAAATAATAATAAAAATAGCTGCAAGCAGCAACTAAGGGGTCCAAGTTCAATCAAACCATCCATCTTCCTCCTGATCAATCAAATGTATTTTATAATGCCCTTTCTACATCAGCAGTTATCACAAAGTGCTTTTACATAACACCCGGCCGTAAACCCCAAAAAGCAAACAACAGTAGTGTTGACTTTCAGTGGCTAGGAAAAACTAAGTAAGAAGGCCGAAATTTTTGAAGAAACCTAGACAGGAACTGGGTTCAGAGGGGTGACCAGTCCTCTTCTGGCTGTGCCAGGTGAATATATTAAGAGTAACATTTTAATAGTTCAATGCATGTGGACTAAGCCCAGTGTCTTTTTAAACCTAGTCCAGATCGGAAGCACAGGACAGGGACAACCAGGGGGGAGGGGGGAAGGGTTCAGCAGAATGGCAGCTGAAATTGTCAGGTATTGTCTTGATCTGCAACACAACCAGGAGAACTTTGGACAGGCACAGCAATAAGTCAAGCCTGGTACTCTGCAGTTATGGGCCAAGATCTCATGTCCTCCTAAGTTTAAAATAGCAGGAGACAGGGAAAATGTTGAAAATACATTCCTTAGATCTACATGGATTTATAGTGGAGAAGGTAAATTGACCCGACTCCCCCAGCACAATAATATCAGCGTAAGACCTTGGAGTAAGACAGGGGGGTCCAGTGGCACTATGGCCCTATCCAGGGGAGGCCCTGCACATGGCCCAACAGGCAGGAAATTAATCCACCCACATTGCCAGCATTAACCAAAGAGACACACACCAACTGCAACCACCCTGAATGTGGGCCGTGAATTGCCAGCAGAGTACAGCCCAATTGCACAAGTGCACAACAGAGAGGCAACAGCAAGCCAGTGACTCTGCCCCCCAAATAGCATTGGAGGGAGAGCATCCCAGAAGTGATTGAGAGCCCATCTGGCAAGACAGCAAGAGTGTACAGTGTTAGGCCTTTCTGGTCATCTTCACGCCCCTGGGCCAGATTACACTTAATCATAGACCAGGCTGAAGAGATGTGTCTTTTAGTAGACACTTGAAAGTTTGCACTGAATTTGCATTTCTATCCATAATTGGCACATCATTCCATAGTAGTGGAGCTCTACGAGAGAAGGCCCTGCCTCCAGCTGTTTGTTTAGACATTTTAGGTACAATTAAAAGGCCTGCATCTTCCGATCTAAGTTTACGTGTAGGTATGTATGGCTGGATCATTTCAGTGAGATAAGTAGGAGCAAGTCCATGTATTGATATATAGGTAATCAATAAAATCTTAAAATCAGCCCAAACTCTAACAGGCAGCCAGTGTAAAGAGGTTGTGTTGAATTGTTTTTGTTCTAGCAGCCGTGTGCAACACAAATTGAAGTGTTTTTTTATTTATTTATCAGGGTTACCGGAAAAAGGAGCATTGCAGTAATCTAATCTTGCAGTCTAGTGGAAGTAACCAAAGCATGGATTTGTTTTTCTGCATCAGTTTTTGATAGAAAGTTTCAGATTTTTGCAATCTTTGGAAGATGAAAATAAGTAGCTTTTAGAATATATTTCATATTGTCATTAAAGGAGAGGTCAGGGTCAAGATTAACGCCAACATTTCTTACAGTTTTTTGGATATGACTATGCAGCCGTTGAGGTTCAGTGTGTGACCTGCCAACAAAACTCTGTGTTTCTTGCATCCTAAAATGAGCATTTCTGTTTGAAAGCAAGAAGTTCTCTGTCATCTACTTCCTAATATCTGAAGCACATGCTTACAAATGTGACGGTGAGGTGACGGATTGCTCCGCCATCTCCCGCATTCTCCATCTTACCAACAGTCATGAACTCATCCCGGTCCCATTCATTTGTCTTGTCTTGTCAATCATTGTTCACACCAGGTCCCAATCAATCCATTAATATGTGTTTAAATGTTTCTCCTCTGCTCCCCTCAGTTGTTAGTCATTGTTCCATGTCATCAGATGTATGTGGTGAGTGAGTTTCCCTGTGTTCATTTTCATTTAGCCTCTGTACTCTTTGTTTTTCTGTTCTGTTGTTTTGTGTTTGTTTATATATTAAAAGAGTACACCGACCTGCTACCCCTGCCTGCTCCTGGTCCATCTTCTACCACGATACACAAGCTAATTTATGACACCAAAGTCTCTATTTTTGGGGCTTCTTCATGCTTCATCGAAATATGTAACTGTGTGTCATCAGCATAGCAGTGAAAATATATATTGTGATACCGGATTACATCACCAAGAGGCAGCATATATAGTGAGAACAGTAATGGGCCCAGAACCGAACCCTGAGGAACACCAAAACATACTTTAGATTTGTCAGAGGATATACTATCCACACATACAAACTGATATCTTTCAGATAAATAAGATTTAAACCAGGCTAGCACATGTCCACATTGCCCAGTATGGGTTTCCAGTCTCTCTAAGAGAAGGGAGTGATCAAAAGAGTCAAAAGTAAAGAAGTAACGGGACTAATGCGGAATCTTTGTCTTAGGCCATTAGAAGGTCATTTGTTACCTTCACGAGTGCAGTCTCAGTACTATGATCGGGTCTGAAATGGGAATGAAGCATCTCATAGATGTTATTTGTCTTCAGGAAGACAATCAGTTGTTGGGAAAAACATTTTTCTTAGACTTTTGAGAGGAATGGGAGGTTCGATATTGGCCTATAGTGGTTTTTAGAAGAGGCTTAATTTCTGCTATTTTTAGTGAGTTTGGCACACAAAGGGAGCAATTGATTATGCTAAACATTGGCTGACCTAGCACCAGAAATAGCTCCTTAAGTATTTTTTGGGGAATCAGGTCAAGTTGATAATTTGGGCTTTTTGGGCAGTTCGATATCAAAATGTTGACACCTGGACAGGGAGGTTCAGGACATTCTCGGGACATTCTCGGGACTATAATTATTTAAGGAGGAGTCTGATATTTGTTTTCTAATGGTGATGATCTTTTCATCAAATAAGTTCATGTATTCGTTACAGCTAAAGTGAAGACCCACTTCACTTGTTGAGCGTTGCTTTTTAATTAACTCTGCAACTGTATCAAAGAGACTTATTGTTTTTGTTCACCTGAATCAGGTTGGAGCAGATGTGAGTGCTTTTCGATATTTTAGTGTGCTGTCTATCCAGGCTAATCTGAATACTTCCAACTTTGTGGAGCGCCACTTTAGCTGGCAGGGGGCCAGAGACAATAACTTGATTCGGACACATCTTTCTAGCTAGATTGCACGCTGATGCTATGTTCTGCTTCATAACCTCTGACTGTTTCATTCTAATGTTGGTGCCACCATGAATAATAATATCTCTGTACTCTATACTTGCCAGTTTTAGACTTTCCTAGCAACAACCCAAGATTTGTGGATATGTTGGTGGCTCTGCCTCCTGGTAAAGAGTGAACGATCGCTGGCTGATTTTCGAATACTGTGGGTAATGGAATCGCCAAAGATTAAAGTTTTACGTTTTTCTGGGCTCGGGTCTTGACTCTGACTTCAGTGGGGAAAACCTGTTAAATCTTAGTTGGTTCTAGCAGCGACACAGATTTAACTGGTCAACATTATTTCTTCTCAGTGACCAAAATAAAATTATTGTTATAAGCTGTTAGAACGCCTTACGAGGATAGGCCTTATAGGCCTGTTTAGGCCTGTTTTGTGTTCAGGATTAATGGTCGTTTTATGTGATCTTTTGGAGAAATGCTCCCAAATAGCCAATTGGTGCCTTACACTGCACATGTCCTAACCTTGTCATACCAATGTTACATACCAAAGAGAATTGGACAAATTGGTTCTTTGGTGAGAATAGGACAAATGGTTGTGAGATATGCTTTAATTCCTGGAAAAGTGTAGGACTCAGGAAGTTGATGACATACGAGATCTGCTGTGTTTGAAATGTCTTATATCATTTCAGCATCGACATTGTGATGTACGCATCCACAGTAGCCACATCGCTGAACGTGCGATTTAGTAAGGTATACACATATCAGTCTACAATAAATATTTTTTTCAAATGGAAAACTGGAATTATATATGCCTGATAACGGAATTTACTCCAATGTATAGGTAATTGGATACACAGTTAATGATAATTATTATTGATATTAATAATTATTTTAATCACTGAGTTTGTTGCTGCACGTGGTTGAAATTCAGGCACTGCTTGCGTGTGATGAAATGATGAGCGAGGAACAGGCAAGAAAGGCTGAAATTGAGAATTTGGTTGCAAAAAGAAATGCATCATTAATGATATGGAAATATTATGGCTAGTATGTATGAGAAATGCAAGACACAAGTTGAAACAGATTTCACAAGTGGAATATTATTCAGTAACAACAGACATGTGGTCCAGCTGGACAACGGAGCCCTACATAAGTCTGACCTTACACTTTATTAATGAGGACTCCCAACGGAAAAGTTGCTGTTTGCAAACGTCATTTTTCGCAGAGGATCATACAAGTGAGTACATCGCAACAGAGATGAGAGAAGCTTTAGCTGATTGGGGCCTAGATGAGAATCGTCTAGTCATTATAACAACAGACAATGCCGTAAACATATTGAAGGCTGCCGCCCTGAACAAGTGGACCAGATTGCAGTGCTTTGGCCACAGACTGCACCTTGCTGTTGGTACATTTATGCCCAATTGCGCATAACATTTTACTACTGCTGTTATTGCTATACTATTACTGTTACATATTATTACCTTGCAACCTGTTCTGAAATATAGACACAGCTTTCTTTCCATCTCTCTTGTGGTCTTTCCAGATGTCTCTGTGCTTCTCCAAATGTCTTTGTCTTTAACAGCACATTTACACTAGAACAACTTAAAACACATCCCCTCCACTATCTGGCTGTCTTCCAATCTTATAAGTGCAATGCATGTTCCAACCTCCCTACATTCTTGGTTCCACACCTGGGATGTATGGACAGGTCGTATGGGGGATGTGTGGGGTGATGTACAACCATTGCCCTTTGTGCACTTTCCAAGGAGAGATAGGAATAGGCACGTATTTGCAAAGCAACATTACTCTTGTGTAATGAGTGTAGAACTAAAAGTGTAGAACTAAAATACTTATTTTATTTATTAATGGTAGGCGGTGGTGGTATTCTTTTCTTTGCGACACATTTGTCCTGGCCTTTGTGTCTTACTTTGAGTGACAGACACCTTTTGACAGCACACTTGGCAAGTGTTACTAAGATACACCGCTGGCATAATCATGTTAAGCAGAGAATCTCCCAATTTACCTAAATCATCCGGATTGTAATTATTGTATTTTGCACATTCCTCACGGATCTTACCAGCCAAATCAGTGAGTTCTTCATACTTATCAGGTATGTAGGTACAACACTCAGCTCCAATAACTGCACAGGTTCCCCCCTGAGCTGACAATATGTGATCAAGAGCAAGTCTATTTTGCATTGCAATAGTATGAAGGGTGATCATTTCAGCTGACTGCAATTTCAGATTTTCAGAGGTCATGTAAGCTAAAGCCTCCAAAGAGCTAGCCAAATAACTTCCCTCACCAACATGGCTGTGCCTTTGGGAGGGAATGCAATTGCAAAAACGTTCCAGTTTCAATGACTGCTCGAGTATGTCGTGTTTTAAAGGGAGAATCTGTACTCCCATTTGGAATTGAATAACCCAAATAACATGATCTTAACCATAAAGGTGGGAGACATATTTAGGCATTGGGACCACAAATGGAAATGATGCCCATAGTTATTAGGTTGGTACTGAAACTGAAATACAGTTTCAGTACCATTATTGAGGGTTATATTAGCACACATCAAACACTGAGGAATATTTGTACCATCACAAATAGAGAGGTCTGCTGTCTGGTTGCTATAACTTCGCCCTACCAACACTTAGAATATTGTTCCGTTAGACTTAGATTGTTCTTGCTGTATACACAGCCATCCCCTAGGTGGATTATTAACTACTGTATGCGGCGGACAATGCCAGATAACTGGAATATAACTATGATGCCATTATTTCACAGATACACCTAAAGATGTTAAATAATCCTGGATGGAAATACATCCAGAACGATTTGGTTCCTTCCAGCAGGGGTCAGAAGCGTTTGGTCCACTAGAGTGCAAGTAGCTGTCATTAACACCCCAATTATTGTATATAGAACATGTAAACCAACTGAGGTCTCTCCAGATCCCTAAAATCTCAGACTGGTTGAATGGAATGACTCCTAAGGGAATACCTCCGTTAGCGGTGAATGGGGTATAGGTACAAATCCAACAACTATTCTGATTAATCAATCTGGCAAATTGTAGGGAGAGGGCCAAATAAGTATTAATACCAAGATGACCACCCTTGTGTCTATATTTGGGAGTAGAGCACCACCACACCACCAGAAACCACACAGAAACAATTATCATGAACATAGTGATTTATATATATCTATATTGTAAGAATCTACTGTCCTAGTGGCCAACTATTTCCTAATTGGTATTTAGTCCAACACAAATAACTGTCACTATTGTTCTAATTGGCACATAACAATAGTGAAGAATTGTTCTTCCTCTCCATTGTTCGGTTAGGTTGGACTTGACGCTGATCCCGTATGTCACTTTATCTGTATAGAGTCAAAACAGACTAAGATACAGGTCGTGTTATCGTAGGGTCAGGTGGATAATCTACATAACCTGCAAAAAGAACAAAGAGAGTGTGAGAGTATGGGTGTTGCTATGAAAAGGTAGATACTCTTATTACTTTTGCAGTGGTTGCATAATTATCAGATTCTGAGCCCTTTATATGCATCATCAGCCAAGATAGGTCCCCGGTTGCCTATTATGACTGGTTCTGTAGTCTCACGGCTCTGCTCTTCGTCATGTTGTACTGCCTTGCAATGAGCAACATGTATCCACTTTGATTTACCCTGCACCCTGTAACTGCTGATCTAGTGACAAGCAAAACTTGGTTAGGACCTTCCCACTTTGCTCTCTCTGGAAGGTGTTTCTTTATCATTGCCCATTGTCCTGGCAATACATCATGTCCCCACTGGGAGATTGTTCCCCACGCTTCCTTGACCTGTCTGTCTGCCTCTGTTACTGATTCTGACAGTTACATACAGTAATTAAGCATAGTATCACTCATGATGTATATATCTGCTTTTCTCAGGTCTAGCGTGCCTGGTAGGGACATAGGTCTGCCTGTGTCAATCTCAAATTGACTTAAACCTTTAGTCTTGTTGTGTGTAGCTCTTATACTGCATAAGACGGTAGGCAACACATCAGGCCACGCTATCCCTTCTTCTTGATGCATTTTAGGCAATCTACTCTTCACAACCTGGTTTTGGCATTACTACTCTCTTTTCACATTGCACATGACCACTTCATTGGGGATGAGAAGGGCAGTTCCTTGATCAGAGTCCAATTGTTCTGGTAATCCCATATGGGAATTATTTCACAAATCAGAACTTTTGCTGTGTGCTGGGCTGTCCCTTTCTTGGTAGGATAAGCCTCCACCCATCGTGAGAAACGGTCAACCATTACCAACACGTCTTCAAATCCTTTACTCTTAGGAAGAGTGATGTAGTCAAGCTGTAAGTGTTTGAAGGGTCCTGGCGGGGCAGGTGCCCCGACATGTCTGCACTTTCACTTTTCCCTTTGTATTGTTTCCCATACAGATGTTGCAGTTTGCCACAATAGTTTCAGCTTCTTTCCGCTTACCAGGGTTCCAGCATTTTCCAGCGAAACTGTCGATTATTTTGTCAATGCCAACATGTCCCAAAGTGTGTATCTGTTTTATCAGGTATAGGAGGTGTGTGTTTGGTGCTATTTCCTTTGTTGAGTTTGCATCCTGCAGGCATCCATTCCTATACTTCATCTTTTGGTGCATTTGGTGTTCTGCATTTCTTTGACATGCTAAAGAGTGTCCAATGTATATTTTCTCATGAGTCTGAGTGATTGTGTTATCTGCTTTGCAGCCGCTTTCACAGCTCTATCAGCCAGATCATTGCCTTTCTTCTCTTCTGTGAGTATCTTCCCATGTGCTTTTGTTTTCACAATTGCAACTTTTGCTGCTCTGATTCTCCGGCCAATCCCCAGCTCCATTGTCCCTCACTTGCGAACAAGACCCCGAGATACTTGAACTCCTTTATTTGGGATAAAACCTCATTCCCTACCCGGAGGCACTCCTCATCAATCATTAATGTATGAATTGAGTATCACTGTGTGTTGTGATTCAAGCCACAGAAAGCACTTTTCTGGGTGTTCTACATCCCCCACTGCTTCTCCCTGAAAATAGGGGCCAATATGAATGTTCTTTCTCCAATAAGCATGTGCAAACATTCTCCATAGTACTGTTATTTGTGACAAATAAAATGGATAGACTAAACCAATATGAGTTTGTCAGATTTTACTGTTGATGAGGACAATTAAAAGTTAACATTAGAAGGAATTCTTTAAAATGTGGATATCCAGAGGTGCCTAGCTCCCATTTCGATAGTTGCCCATTATGAAAACACCCAACATGTTGTTGTTTCCAAATTGAGATACAAATAAGATCTATTAGCTTATGATGGATATACACAATAAAACTAGTCTATTCTGTAAAAATTCCTCATAAAAAGAAAATAATCATGTGGTAAATTATATATTAACAGTTAGTACTCCATAACATACCTTCTTGCCATCCTTTTGTTGTAGCATATTCTTTCCTTTGCACACCATGTAAGTTCCTAGTAAGTCCATCCTTTTAAACTAGTCCTGATACATTACCAAAACAACACTTGGCGGTGGCTGTTTTCTCGTAGTTACATTGTAGTTACAAGGAAAGAGGGATGTAATTTGAAGCAGTGTCTGTTCTCACGTAAATATGCTGTAGCTACCAGGAAAGACGGCTGTAATTTGGCGCGTTGTCTGTTCCAACATAAATACACTGTAGTTACAAGGAAAGAAGTCTCATTTGAAGCAGTGTCTCTTCCCACATAGTTACAGTGTAGTTACAAGGAGAGGGCTGAAATTTGAAGTGGTCTTCCCACATAGTTACATCATAGTTACAAGGAAAGAGCGCAAGACTTTGAAGCATTGTATGTTCCCACTTTGATGTACAGTAGTTATGTCTACCAATCAAGTACGTTTGGTGTAGTCATATAATGTAGAGTCTGATTCACAATAGTTAAAACACTTGACACTTCATCAATGTCAACTTAAAATGAGAGGATTCAAAATAAATAAAACATGTCTAGATATTTGTCCCATTTGGATGGAGATATGACATTTAAAAACACATGTCAGTTATAAAATAATTATTAAAACAAATAGAAACATTCATATATTATTAAACCACTACAACCATCATTGATATATGAACCTTTTTTTAAATGCATCTATATATTGTTTTTTTATCTGAGGCAATTTTGAGTTCAATTTCATATCCCAAATGTTGTTTTACAGGTCCGGTGTGCTGTCCATGTATGCCATTTGAAATTCAGTGTAACTGCACAGCCTCTATCCAGCTCAGTATAGAGTACGAGTCTCAAAGTCTTCTCCCTCTGAAGTGGTCTCGACCTGTATGAGATTTTCAATAAAAAGTTTTGCTTAGTATAATACAATTACTGGACTTGTCACTGACAATAACATGCTTAGTATTTTTTTTTTTTTTATGAGTAACCTTTCTCTACTCTAGTTTTATTGAAGTTCCTCTAGGACGTGATGTATCGGTTGCATCCGACACTGCAAACTAGCGCCACAAACTGTCCAGGAGATCACTGATCCCTTGATCCAGGTCTGGGAGGAGATCCCCAGGACACCATCTGCCGTTTCATCAGGAGCACGCCCAAGCATGGCGGGAGCGCATACAGGCACATGGGAGCCATACACACTATTGAGGGCACATTATGAGTTGCCGTGATGAAATTCACACAAATTGGAAATGCCTGTGATTTCAAGTGTTTACTTTGTTTTTAGTGTGATTTTGAATCCAACCCTCAATCGTTTGGTGATTTTGGTTTCCTGTTGTTACGTCATTTTGTTCTCAACAAATTACACAATGTACAGTAAAGACTTGATTTAAGTGTTCCTTTAATTTTTTTGAGCAGTGTATTATTCAATTTTTAATATATTATTAATGCATGCTGCATTCAGTCAATTAAGACTAATAAACATTTTATTGCTTGGAATTTTTACACAACAAAAGTTTTTTCTTCTGGGCTGTAATCAACTTCAGGATAAGGAAGTACTACTTTTTTCTGTAAGACCAGCACAACATGAGACAATGGCAGATTTTTCTGTTATGTATTCAACAAGATGTAAAAAGTGTTCATTAAAACATTATTTGTACATGGTGACATCATAATGGTATGTAAAATATGATTTCAATAAAATGTGTTGTTAAAACTCTTGTTGTCAGTGACAACTTCACTAATTGTATACTAAACAACACTTCGTACAGAAATTGTCTATACAGGTCAAGATCACTTCAGAGGGGGACGACCTTGGGATTCCCCCTCCATACCATGCTGGATAGAGGCTGTGTTGTTACACAGTAATTAAAATGGCATACATAAACAGCACATTGGACCTGCAAAACAACAATTGGGATATGAAGGGATATGAAAAACTCAATGGCTTCAGATTTAAAATAATATATATATATATATTTATATATATATATATATAATATATAATATATATATATGGGCTGACAAAGTTAACGCATGCTATTATTTTAAATTACATAATGCAATAAAGTTTCTTGGTGCCGTTAATGCATATTTGCCGGACAGCGTAAGCGGAGCCGGCCAAGAAGACCAAATGTCTCTTACTGAGCGAGTGAGTGACTGACTGACGGAGTACCCTTATTTAAATAGCAAAGTGTTTAAAGAAGCGGACCTGTAAACTATAGGACCCACGTTCGCATCGCCTCACTGACAAAGCGAAGTACGCATTATGAATTATTCCGACTAGACGAAGTACCTTCACTATCTACATTATAGTAAGCCTGAAATAAAACATATTTTTGAAATACGCATCCCTGCATGTGTTTTGGATCAGGATAGACAAACACATTTACTGGCAACAATATACAGTTATACAGTAGTTACGTTATAGTAAGCCTTAATTAAAACTGTGTACGGTTATATTGCAACTGTTTTTGGCATGGCAAATTTCTTCTTCAGGCTCAATAGCAATTCCTCAATACTTATGACTATTCCAAGGAAGTTAGTACATACTAGTACATACTACTATGGCTATTACTTGCTAATAAGCTGTTTAAACGGCCAGAGGAAGATGCCATACAGTTCATAGATGCTATGGTGGAGGTAAATTTAATAAGAAACGTTAGTCAGTTCAACACAATGCTCTGTGGTGTCTAGCGACTGCTGTAACATGTAATTCTGTGGCGTGGTGGCTAAAGACAGTGCCTCTCACGTGGAAGACCTAAGTTCAAATCTATTGAGAGCAACGACATTTATCAATTTGAATCTGTTTACGGTTATACACTGTTGCGACTATTTCTGGTAGATTCAATGATTCTCATGATGTTTCACATGATAAAAAAGTTAGTTATCGTCATTTATTGATCGTTATTGTATCAATGTCATTCACGAATAAAACAAAAAAAGTATATTGTTATGCCATGAAAGAAAAAAAAACATTCTTATGCCATGAAATGAAATAGCTTTGGCAGACTCGCTAGCAATTGCTCAATTCTTTATGACTATTCCCGTCAGTAGATACTGGTAAAGCCTATTACTGGCTAATACGCTGTTAAAACGTCCAGTGGCAGACGCCATACAGTTCATGGTGTCTAGCGACTGCTGAAACATGTAATGCCATGGCGTAGTGGTTAAAGACTGTGCCTTTCAAGTGAAAGACCTATGTTTGAATCTGTTGAGAGCAACAATATTTATGAATTTTATTTGTGGGCCGCAGTAAAACTTCGTTATAGAGTATTGCGACTTTCTGGTACATTCCACGATTCTCTTGCCTTTTCACTTGATGAAAAGTTAGTTATTGTCAAACTTATGCTATCAATGTCATTCCCGAATATATATTTTTTTTTTGTTATGCAATGAAAGAAAATGGCTTAGCAGACTCACTAGCAATTGCTCAGTTCTTGATTATTCCAGTAAGTTAGTAGATATTGGTAGAGGCTATTTCTGGCTAATACGCTGTTAAAACAGCCAGTCGCAAACGCCATACAGTTCATAGCCGCTTTTTGTGGTGGAGGTAAACTTAGTAAGAAAGTCAGTTAAACTGTATCAATATCATTCACGAATGGCAAATGAGCTGTTGAAATGGCCAGTGGCAAAAGAGGATTTGTTCAGGGTCGATTCACGTGGCTATACTGACACCCATCAAATGTACAGCTCTGTAGTGTATTGGTAAACGACACAGCCTTACACGTTGGTGACCTGGGTAAGAATCTCGAGAGGGTAAAGTGTGTATTACTTTGACAGCACTAATATATATACAGTGGACATAAAATGTCTACACACCCCTGTTAAAATGGCAGGTTTTTCTGAGGTGAAAGAATGACACAAAGATAAATAATGTCAGAACTTTTTCCACTTTTAATGTAACCTATAATGTGAACAAATCAATTTCTAAACAAACAATTAAGGGCCATAACAGATTTTCTGATTTAACTATTTCAAATTTTACCAAGCGAACAGGAAAACCTAATTCTTCATGTAACTCTAAGTACCAAATTAATCTTTTTCATCATAGATAACCATTTTATACATTTCCCCCCTTTCTTTCATAGTCAACAGTAAATGACACCATGCGTGAAAGCAAAACCATTACAGGACGGACATGAAGAAAACCGAGAGTAAGGATTAATCTATTATTCATTCAGGAAGGAGTTGCAAACTGAATATACATCAAAAACAAAATAAAAACATGAGAAAAACATCCTCAAACAAAATAAAAAAATAACAAATGTGCCACACGGTCGCTATTGGGAGGGAATTTATAAATCGTATAACCTATTGAAAAAGTTGTCTAACTCAGTGAAACAACACCCAAATTAGCATATCACAGTTTGCATTTCCACAGGCAATGGCCAAACTACGTTGCAAAAACACAAACATCCTGTCTCAATTAACCTCCTTAAGTTTAGGGGATTTCTCCAACTGTATTGCATGTCCATGTTATTTTAAATAGTGGCAGTCAGCCAAAACCAAAATTACAACATGCATTGACATCAAGATTTTTCTATTTATTAACAATGGGAGGTCTCTATCCTAACTACAAGTTTGTTTTAAAAGCATAAGTTCCAACATGAAAGCTATTGAGAGGAAAATATATTCAGCTTGCACTCAACGTTTGATTATCCCAAAACTGAATATTCCCACAGATCAGAACACTCAAATGTAACCCGTAATATTGCTATTTCACGCAGACAGTTGAACAGAAACCAATTCCACCAACAGAACTGCTTAAAATACTGCCCGAATGGGAATGTTACTACTGCCATCAGGACAAGGAACAATGGCAGTTTCTTAACTACAGTAGCTATAAATGACATGCCCTAAAAACCTCTATTTACCATTATTTTTCAAATCCATCAATCCTGACATACCGAAACCAACCACCTAGATTACTAAACCTTATGAAAATGTATAAATCATTTATTCTCTAAATATGAAAAAAACAGGGTTGTTTTAAGGAATGATATCACTGGTAGATGCTCTCTGGTCCGTCTCCTCTAACCGTCAGCACCCATCCCTTAACGTTCCTGTGTGCTCCCATTGAGTCGCTGGTGGGGAGGCCAGCTTCCTAAACCCAATGTCCAGTTGAATGTCTAGTGCTGGCTTCATAAATATAAATGTAGCGGTTAGCATAAGTCTCTTCCTCAACCCCAGTTCTGTAGCCTTTTTTGGTCTTAGCCGGTGTAAACACCAGCTGGGCCAATAGAGGTTACGTGTCTTGTGTGTTCTTCTCTCCCCTTTCGAATAATTTCTTGACCCGCGTAGACTCTCCTAACACGTCCAAAGTGGAGCAAAATGGCCTTCAGACGGCCATAGATAAGATGGTCCTGTACAGATGTTCAGTCCAGGCCATAACAAAATCACACAACAGGGCATGCTGACCTGGTTCTTCTTCTATACGTGGCAACCATGAACACTCTAAAGCAAAATATAGGCCTAGTCTAAACAGTCCATTTATTACAGGGAATTAGCAGAATAATGGGATGAATCAGGATATGGTAATAAATTAATTCTTAACACCATCCAAAATGAACAGATATCTAGATTTCGTTTAGATGAATTCCCTGACAATTTTTTTATTTTTATTTTGAACATACCCTCTCATTTATTTAAAATTGTCATTAATTAATTAGTTTCATGTGTTAAGTGTTTTAACTATTGTGAATCAGACTCTGCTTCATTTGACTGTACCAAACGTACTTGATTGGTAGGTGAAACAACTGTGTATCTGTGGGAACAGACCCCACTTACAACCCTCTTTCCTTGTACCAGGGTCAGCGTAAGGTGGATATGTAATGTAAAGCAGACCAAAAAGCGTTGATTGTAACATGTTGGCTATGCCGACATGTATATGATGACACAAAACTAAGGGGGCACAACTTTCTACCTCAGGGGGCAATGCCCCATTTGCTCCCTTGGGGAATCAGGCCTACTACAGTGTAACTACAGGGGAACAGACACCGCTTCAAATTACAACCCTCTTTCCTTGTAACTACAATGTAACTATGGGGGAACAGACACAGCTTCAAATTTCAGCTCTCTTTCCTAGTACTTACACTTTAAGTGTAGAGTCGGTACTGTATAAAACTACTTTAAAATTATGGATTTACTAGGAACTTTCACGGTAAAGGTAAAGTACACAAAATACGGGAAATAATATGCTACAACACGAGGATGCATGAAGGTATGTTATGGAGTATTAACTGTTAATTAATAATAATACAATGCAACAAAATGATTGTACTTTGGAGCGTTTTCGATCATACATTTTGGAGAATGAAACGTTAATGTGGGCACCAATATTTGGGGAGAAGCGGTGGGGGATGTAAGACACCCAACAGATAAATGCTTTCTGTGGCTTGATTGATTCGTAACACACATTGATTCTCAATTCATACATTTATGATTGATGTCAATGTGGCTTTTCATTTGGCAAGAACTGATTGGCCAAAGCATGTGCTGGCATGGCGAAAAGTTATGCAAATGTGCCGGGCAAGAACTTTCTCTTGATCACTGAGAATATATGCCACTGACCAGTTAAAGCTGGGTTGCTGCTAGAGCCGACAGAGATTGTCATCAAGTTCTCCCAACTGGAGTCAGAATCAAGGCTGGAGTTGTCTTCGGGGGGGAATGATTGGGACGCATTTTCTACCGGTGGCCTGTAAAAAAGAAAATCTCTAGTCATCGGCGATTCCGGTATCCACAGTGTTACACTAAAGAATCAGCCGGCGATCATACACTGTTTAACGGGGGCAGAGCCACTGACATAACCACAAATCTGGGGTTGGTGCTAGCGAAGTTCTAAAACTGGCATGTATTGAGAGTACAGCGATATTGTTATTCACGCTGGCACAATTGACATTAGGATGAAACAGTCTGAGCAAGCAAGCAAGTTTATTTATATAGCACAATTCATACATAGAAGCAATTCAATGTGCTTTACAGTGAAAATAGAAACAATGCAACAGAATCAAAAACAGTTTATACAGAGGTTATTCCTCTGATAGCACCAGAACTTGCATTACAATTGGTAAAATATAGCAAGATATACATTTAATAACACAATAAATTAAGAATAGAAATATAAAATACAGCACAATAATTAAACATAGAATATAAAACATAGGAAGCTAGAAAAACAATAACACTAAACAGTGCTGTTATAAAAACAGGCTCACAGTGGGGTTAAGTTTGAGAGCTCTCGTGAAAAGAGAAGTGTTTTTAGCCTGGATTTAAAAATGGACACATTTGGTGAACGTCTAAGATCTTCTGGTAGTTTATTCCAGTTGTGTACAGCATAACTGCTATACGCAGCTTCTCCATGTTTAGTTTGGACTCTGGGCTCTACTAGCTGACCTGAGTTCATGGATCTTAGAGCCCTGCTTGGTTTATATCCTTCGAACATATCAGAAATGTATTTGGGTCCTAAACCAGGGTCCTAGTCAACACTACTAGAGATAAAAGCATGGATGAGCTTCTCTTGGTCTTTTTGGGACACCAGGCTTTTTATTCTGCATATATTTTTCAGATGGTATAATGCTGTTTTGGTGACCGATTACATATCACTGTTAAATGTGAAGTCTGAGTCTATCAGAACACCAAGATTATGGACTTGATCCTTGGTTTTAAGGGCCCAAGAATCCAGCTCTTTCTAATAATTGATTTTATATTTTTGTTGCCAAACACAATAATCTCAATAACACAATTATCTTGGCTTAATTTTAATTTTTATGTTGGTTCATCCAGGTATTTATGTGCTCTATACCATGACACAGAGAGTCTATTATTGAGCTGTTGTCATATGGTTCAAGACATATATATATTTGAGTATCATCGGCATAGCTGTGCTAGTTAATGTTGTTGTTCTGTAGAATTTGTCCCAGAGGTAGCATATAGAGATTGAACAGAAGCGGTCCGACAACTGATCCCTGTGGAACTCTGCATGTCATAGCCACCCTATCAGATTCATGATTACCAATGGTGACAAAGTAACTCCAGGCATCTAGATAAGATCTGAACCACTCAAGGACTGTCCCAGAAAATCCTACCCAATTTTCCAGCCTATCTATAAGTGTTCTATGATCTACAGTGTCAAAGGCTGCACTGAGATCTAGTAAAACTAGAATTGTTATTTTATCTGAATTAGTATTCAGTTGTATATCATTTAAAACTTTAATCAGGGCCGTTTCAGTGCTGTGGTGGGGTCGGAAGCCTGACCGAAATTTGTCTAAGAGACCTTCTGAGGTCACAAAATCGGTGAGCTGATTGAAAACAACCTTCTCAATGATCTTTGCGATAAAAGGGAGATTAGAAAACAGGTCTATAGTTGTTCATTATAGATGCATCCATTGATTTCTTTTTTAATAGGGGCTTAATGGCAGCTGTTTTTAGAGTTGTCGGGAAAATGAACAATTAACTATTTGCTGCAGGTCCATTGTTATAGAGTTCAAAATTGTTTTTAAAACGTCTGATGGCAGTGTGTCGAGACAACATGTAGAAGTAACAAAGCAGAGAATTGGGTGGTGACATTTCATACCAGCAACATTTCATCTTCAATGACCTTGCTGATGGAAGGAGGTTTTCACTCAAAATCTCACGATACATGGCCCCATGCATTCTCTCCTTTACACGGATCAGTCTTCCTGGTCCCTTTGCAGAAAAACAGCCCCAAAGCATGATGTTTCCACTCCCCATGCTTCGCAGTAGGTATTGTGTTCTTTGGATGCAACTCAGCATTCTTTCTCCTCTAAACACGACAAGTTGAGTTTTTACCAGAAAGTTATATTTTGGTTTCATATGACCATATGATATTCTCCCAGTCCTCTTCTGGATAATCCAAATGCCCTCTAGCAAACCTCAGACGGGTCTGGACATGTACTGGCTTAAGCAGGGGGACACATCTGGCACTGCAGGATTTGAGTCCCTGGCGGCGTAGTGTGTTACTGATGGTAGCCTTTGTTACTTTGGTCATTCACTAGGTCCCCCCGTGTGGTTCTGGGATTTGTGCTCACCGTTCTTGTGTTCATTTTGACCCCACGGGGTGAGATCTTGCGTGGAGCCCCGGATCGAGGGAGATTATCAGTGGTCTTGTATGTCTTCCATTTTCTTATAATTGCTCCCACAGTTGATTTCTTCACACCAAGCTGCTTACCTATTGCAGATTCAGTCTTCACAGTCTGGTGCAGGTCTACCATTTTGTTTCTGGTGTGCTTTGACAGCTCTTTTGTCTTGGCCATAGTGGAGTTTGGAGTGTGAGTGTTTGAGGTTGTGGACAGGTGTCTTTTATACTGAGTTCAAACAGGTGCCATTAATACAGGTAACGAGTGGAGGACAGAGGAGCCTCTTAAAGAAGTTACAGGTCTGTGAGAGCCAGAAATCTTGCTTGTTTGTAGGTGACCAAATACTTATTTTACCGAGGAATTTACCAATAAATTCATTAAAAATCCTACAATGTGATTCTCTGGATTTTTTTTCTAATTTTGTCTCTCATAGTTGAAGTGTACCTATGATGAAAATTACAGGCCGCTCTCATCTTTTTAAGTGGGAGAACTTGCACAATTGGTGGCTGACTAAATACTTTTTTGCCCCACTGTATATAGTGATATCCTTAAGACAAGGCTCTAGGAATTAGGATTCGGAAAGTAGAGAGAGATTTGTTAGTGCATCTTGGGACTTATCTAGTTACTTTCCTTTGATTCAGAGTATTTCAACTGTAGGTCACCAATTGAAAACCTGTGCAATACATTATACATTTTCCACTCTCTAGGAGCTGCTGGAATGCCACACATTAAGACCACTCGGTTGACGTCATGCAAACAATGCAAACGTACTTTCCAACAAAGGAAGAGTGTTGAAGGGAAGGGCATGCAAGCAAGGGACGCAGCTGGCTGGCCTGGCAGCCTCGTTCAGAGGGGTATGGGGGAGGGTTGGGGGAGCCTGCAGGCCAGGGGGAGAATTATAGTAATTTGTGATATTGGATATAAAAGACCTGTCATTATCACTGTGCGTAATGCTGCTGGTCCCTCCTGCCCCCTAATTACAGTTTGGTGCCACGTGTGTGCATGCATGCGTGCATGCACATGTGCGTGAAAGCAGACAGTTTGGCCCCATTGTATGAACCACCAACCTGCTCACTTGTGATAAGGGACCAGTTGCCAGTTATCCTACAGTGTTCTCTCATAACATTCATAGTAATAGGTCAAAGTGACATGCTTGTCCTGTTTATAAAATGAAAAGGCTTACCACAGGGTGTTTTTTTCCTTAGTTTTTCTGGGTAAAAATATCTGAGAATACATTACTATTCAGCAACGAGCTGAGCAATTCGAGTTAACTACCTATAATAATAATTGTGTCATTCAAACTTTGCTTTCGTCACATAATCTTTCATGAGCTGCAATTACTGCCTAGCTGTCAATTTGTTGAGGTATTCTGAAGAGATTTCACACCATGCTTCTTGAAGCACCTCCCTCATGCTGGATTGGCTTGATACATATAGTACCATGCGGTCTGGGCTGCTCCCACAACAGCCAATCCATTATAGACCGAATACCAGCTGACTGCTTCTTCTCTAAATAGTTCTTGCACGGTTTGGAGCTGTGCTTTGGGTCATTGTGCTGTTGGAGGATGAAATCCAATCAAGCGGCATCAACAGGGTATGGCATGGCATTGCAAAATGAAGTGAGAGCCTTCCTTCTTCAAGATTAATCTTACTCTGTACAAATCTCCCACTGTACCACCATCAAAGCACACCCAGACCATGACATTGCCTCCACCATGCTTGACAGATGGTGGCAAGCACTCCTCCATCATCTTTTCATTTAGTCTGCAATTCACTTTTTTTTTTTATTGTGATACAAACACCTCAAACTTTCATCTGTCCATAATTTGTTTTTTCAATCTTCTTTTTATTGGCCAGTCTGAGATATATATTTTTCTTTGGAACTCCCAGAGACTATGAGGCTGGTCTTTTATGGGTATTACACCACTCAAAATAATGAAGGGAACACCTTATTATTACAGTGTAAAGCCAAGTCCATTCAACATCAGGAATATCAATCTGTCCGGTTAGGAAGCATAAGCAGTTGTGAATCAATGTCACCTGTTTTGGTGCAAACAAATGTGACAACTGGAGGTAACTGCAAAAAGGGAATGGTTTTGGAGGTGGTGGCCACAGACAACTGCACTCTCTATATCCTTCCTGACTGATTCTTATCTATTTTTGCATTTTTCTATTGTCCGTGTGACACAAACAAGGTTGCATGGATAGTCCAGCTCCTCCAGGAAGATTTGCTGTGTTTCCCAGTACAAGAGCATGGAGGAGATCCCAGGAGATGGGCCATTACACAAGGAGAGCTGGACAAGGCCAAAGGGCATCAACCTAGCAGCAGAACCTGTATCTGCTCTTTTGCACAAGGAAGATGAGCCCTGCCAGAGCCTTACAAAATGCCCTCCAGTGGGATGCTGGTGTGCATGCCCCTGACCAAACTGACAGAAACTGATTACATGGGGTTGGCATGAGGGCCTGACATATTCTAGTGGGACTGGTACTTACAGCCCAGCACCATGGAGCTCGATTGGCATTCGACAGAGAACACCAGAATTGGCAAGTCCACCATTGGCACCCCATTATTTTCACAGATGAGAGGATGTTCACCCTGAGCATGTGACAGATGTGAAAGAGTCTGGAGATGCCATCATAAATGTTATACTGCCTGCATCATAATCCAGCATGACCGGTTTAGCAGTGGGTCAGTGATGGTCTGGGGAGGCGTATACTTAGAGGGTCACACAGACCTCCACATGCTAACCAATTGTACCCAGACTGCTGTTAGGTACCGGGATGAAATCCTCAAACCCATCGTAACGCTGGTGCTTTGGGCCCTAGGTTCCTTGTGGTACAGGACAATGCCCCGCCTCATGTGGCTAGAGTGTGTATGCAGTTCCTGGGAGACATAGGCATTGATGCCATTGACTGTCCCTCACATTCTCCAGACCTGAATCAAATTGTTTTGGTGCATCTGACTCTTCAAGTAGCGCCACAGTCTGTTCAGAAGCTCACCGAAGCCCACTGAAGCCCTGATCCAGGTCTGGAAGATGCCCCAGGATACCATGTGACGTCTCATCAGGAGCTTGCCCAGTTGTGGTTGGGAGTGCATACAGGTATGTGGGGGCCAAACACACTACTGAGTCACATTATGAGTTAATGTGACGAAATTCAAGCAAGTTGGAACAGCCTGTGAGTTTGAATCCAGCTCATGATCGGTTGGTGATTTTGGTTTCCATTTTACACGAAGTACTGTAAAGATCTTGATCTTAACATATTTTGTTCGTCGAGACCCGATGTGGGATTTAAGTGTCCCCAGAACTTTTCTGAGCAATGTATTTAATGAAGCTGCCAGATGAGGACCTGTGAGGCGTCTGTTTCTCATGTACTTGTCCTATTGCTCAGTTGTGCACCAGGACCTCCCTCACTTTCTATTATGGTTAGAACCTGTTCTGTCAAGGGAGTAGTACCCGACATTGTGTGAGATCTTCAGTTTTTTGTCTTAAGTTGTTTAACACATCTAGATGTGAATACCAGGAAATGAAAGCTGTAATTCTGAACTCTTGTCTCACTCATCTTTTGATCTTAAACCCAAATGTCTTCAGTTACCAACAAAAACAAAGGAATTTGCCTTGTTGTTCCAATACTTTTGGGGAGGACTGTATGACCAATATAATAGGAATGGTGGGATTGAGGAAATTAACTTGCAGATTGTGATTATATTTTGTGAAAGTAACAACCCGCTTAATTTTTGTTGGGGAATTTACAAATTAAAACTGTAGCAGTCAAAGAGGCCTCAGTTTATTTAATTTCTACAATGGTACCCATTCAATCCCAAAACAAACCCAAAACCAAATTGTTGTATTCACCAGATATCATCCCACCTTCCAGTTACAAAAGAAGTCCACACAGCGTCAGCAGTGGCAAATGACAAATGAAAGTGATGTACTACACCTTTTAAACACCTCATTAACCTACTTGTATCTTCACTAAGTCAGTCATTAGGGCTACCACCAGCCATGTGTTTACATTTAAGTCCGTCTAGGTGTTGGGCTCCTCAGACACGCTTCGTCTTTAGTGACGTGTGAAGTATTACAGGCACCATAGCTGTCTTTAGATAAAAGCAGTAACACGTACACAGTGAGGCCATAAAATTACTTTGTCACTGCAATTTCCCTGTACATCAGCAGGCACAGCACTGTCTCTGATGCCACTGTACATTTACTTATCACAGCACAGATACTGACTTTTTGGAATCTTTCCTCCCCAAACTGCCTTGTGGTTCTGGTCAAGAATGAGTACTTCATTCTATATTTCAATGCACTCTTTATTTCCCTCTGCATCTCCTTCCCCTTCTCTGTCTTTCTGTATCAGTTTTCTCCTCTTTCTCTTGCCCCCACCTCACTTTCTTTCCTCTCTTGTCTTTCTCTTGTCCCTCTATAGCTCTCCTCTTGCTCTGCCACTTTGGTTAAAAAAGCACACCACTGGCGGCTGTGTCAGCTATTTGTGTGTGTGTGTGTGTGTATATGTGTTGGAGGAAGAGAAAGAGAGAGAGTTGGAATAATCAGACTCCTCTCACTTTCACAGACTTGATCTTATCCTGCTCCTGCAGTGTTGGAGTGGAACGCACATACAATTAAATGGCCTGCTAACTATATGATTTTGTATCCAGCCTTTCCTACAGTGTACATTCTTGCATTTATGTGTCCGTATTAGTGCTGTCAAACGCAAAAAAAAATGTATTGCGACTAATCACATTATCTTCTGTAGTTAATTATGATTAATCACAATTTTAGAATGTGTTAAAACTTTGCCAATAATATCCACTTTTCTGTTTAAAAAGCAGTGCATTATCGTAAAGACATACTCTGTTTTATTGCAAACAATGGACAGTGCTTGATTTGAAATTAAATTAATGCAGATTAATTTAGTTTAATACACAAAATGTCAATCCATAATTTACCGCAATAACTAGCTGCATGTAAATGGAGCCCTTGTAAATGTTAATAGAGTGTTGCCATCTCATATTGTTTTCTTAATTAACGCACCAAGGACAATATCTGCTATGTGAGGCTACTTTATAAAACAAATATCAGCCCCTCTTACCTGGACAGGTACAGGGTGTGCAGGCATTTAACCAACTAACTCACAACTTAACCTGTCAAGGTATTGTCCTTCGATGTTTAGGCTGAAATGTGGTTAAATGGGGTTCATGTGGGTGCCTGTTAACATTTGATTCCCTGAAAGATGTAAGCCACAAATAAATACTTCATGAAGTATCTCTATTACATTTTCCCCAAATTCAACCAAAGGCATAAGGTAGTCATGGTGGTTAGAGATGATATATACAAACATTGAATCAGGGAACATCTGTAATTCATGCAGAGCACAGTTGTTTGCAAATTCCACTATGAGAATAGGCTTTGGTGGAAACATGAATGCTAAAAAAATTATAATGACAACTTTCCATGCTACAAGCAAAGTGTTAGCAGGTGGATTCATGCAACAGAGCTAGGGAAGCTATGGTTAGCATTTCTGTTTGATGGGTTTTTGTAGTGGGACGCAAGAAGAGATCAAATTCAATTTCCTCAAATCCATTGCACAAACAGATGTGCAGCCTAACTAACATGTTTTAGGCTGTTGTTTTTAAAATAGTGCAGAGAAAACACGATTCACAACACGAATGCCAACTCTCCAATTATATAATGTATGGAAAAAATGCCTGTGAAGCACTCAGGTCAAGTTAACCAACATTAACGTTTCTGGTTAACAATAAATGCATGATAGACGCGTGATCCTGTCAGTTCCCTAGTCCATAAAAATCCTCTTCAACAATCACATGATGTCTCTTCCAGCTATTCATATTGTTGCTAGATACTGATCACTAAACATGATTAAACCATCTGTGTTTCAGATCCACCGCCTCGGGTCGGTTGAACCAAGGATGTAAGACAAGGCTGTTCCTCACCACAAGCCTTCAGCGTCCAGGGCTCCACTGATCCAGACCACTGTTCTTGTACACATTTTGCCTCTCCCTTCTCACCTTCTCTCTCTATTTCTCTCTCACTCTCTCGTGGTGTGGGGTGATGGGACAGTAAGAGTTCTACTACAGTAGGGCTTGATTGATGCTCTGTGGAGATGAGACCTGGCTGCTGACGGCCAGTGGAGACGGACCCCATTCTCCGCTTGCCTGGCTTCATGTGCGTGCCTGCAGGCTGCCCTACGCGCAGCAGCCAAGCCATCCCCCGAGTCAGTCACCGAGGTGGCCACCCCAAGCCGCCCAGACATGCCAACCGAGACCCTGCCACCCCTGGCAGATAGCAAGCCCCTTGGATCCGGGGTGGCCTTTTCCTCTGCAGTACCCCTACGGATACTCAACAAGGGGCCAGAGTACTTCCGGCGCCAGGCAGAGCCAAACCCCAAGCGGCTAAGTGCCGTTGAGCGCCTGGAGGCGGACAAGTCTAAGTACGTCAAGAGTCAGGAGGTCATCAACGCCAAGCAGGAGCCTGTCAAGCCCCAATTGCTGGCCAAGCCCCACGTGGGTCCCGCTGTTGCCAAGAGAGGGGCAAATGGAGGGGGCGGCGGGGCGGCCCTCAAGGCTTCCAACAACAATTCCAAGTCAGACACATGTGCTGCCACCAGCAAACGGGAGAACCTTAACCTGGAGATCCTCAAGAACCTCCTGAACAGCTCTGGTTCAGCTTCAGAGGGTCATTCCAAGAGTGCTACTCTGAATCCCCGGGCCAGGAGCTGGGCCCCCCACCGCTCCACCCCACCAACAACAATGGACTGCACGGAGCCTACCAGCCTCTGTGCTTTCTCTGCATCCCTCAAGGTACCGTCCCTGGCAGCTGGCCGGCGGAGTCCTGGAGGAGGCAATCTGAACCTCAGTCGTCACCTACTGGAGGAGCGGGGCCAGGGTGACCGTTCCCCCCTGCATGCCTCCCGCAGTTCCTGTGACATCCGCAGATTGTGCAATGGCAAGCCACTGAAAGCGGCACGAAGCAGCAGTAGTTCTGCGCCGCCGTTGCCCCCGAAGCCCAGCCCAAAAGTCCTGGCCCCCCTCTGTAACAACACCGCACAGGCCCCTGAGGAGCCCAACACCACAACAGCCTCTCCTGCTGAGCAGTTTGAGCTGGGGACCTCGGTTGCCCGCCAACCATCCCTGCACCGCTCTAAGTCAGACTTGAGCGACCGGTATGCACGGGCTGGTGCTGATGTGGAGCGCTTCTTTAACTACTGTGGGCTAGACCCCGAGGAGCTTGAGAGTGTGGATGTGGAGAGCTTTGCACGCGCCAACTCCGACATTATCTCCCTCAACTTCCGCAGCGCCAGCATGATCAGCTCAGATTGTGACCAGACACGGCACAGCAATGAGGACATGACAGACGAAGAGGACGATGCGAGCGAACGCATTCCATACGGAATTTCAGCCGTGGAACGCAATGCCCGAGTAATCAAATGGCTGTACAGTATCAAGCAGGCGCGAGAGTCCCAGAAAGTATCTCATGTCTAACCAAGTGGAATAAAAAGTGCATGTAACAAAAAACAGACATCTGATTTAATTGTTTGGACACTTGTGCACCAAATATCTCTGAATGTCAAAGTATTGACTAGAAAGATGCCCTTGAGTAAGACTTGCAGGTGCGTTTGCATTCAGTGTTTTTTGTTGTCTTTTTTGTCCTCTGAATCTGCATGACTCCTTTCACTCACACTCCTTCCACTTAGCTGGAGGCCGTTGGTGCGGCCTCCAGCTAAAGCAGCAGGTTTAGGAAAAAATTGCCTTTTTCAAGTCTCTTCAAGCAGTGCAGCTAGCTCATAGTTTTGCTTTCTGTCTGTTTAGACCAGCACTACAATGCCAGCTGTTTTAGGTGCGTCTTCTTACTGTTCTTTCTTTACGAGCAACACTGAGCCTGGAAGCCATATGGGTGTGAATGCAGCGCTTCAGTGTATAACCAGTCTTTAGTCGAATACTTCTATCTCTGCTGCATCTGAGCTTAGTCTGTGTTTAGAAAAAGAACTCCCCCTGAAAAAAAGGGCAGAGAAAGCATGGTACAGGCCAAACATGTCCTCACCCCTTTGGTACCAGGAGAGTTTGTTTGGTAGATTCCAGATCCCAGCCCCCTTCGTGGAGAAACTTAGCTTAACCACTCTCTCGGCGTTTCCATGGAAATAATGTTCGGGCAGCATTATGAGACCATTCAGCATTGTGTGGTTTTTGCTCCTGTTCATTTTGTTCTCCACAACCGTCTCATTGACAGTTGGATTTGTGGTACTTGCTTTTCTTTCAAATGTGTGTAAATGATAAGAAACTTTATATAATAAAAATAAAAAATGATTGTGCGACTGCATTAAAACCTGTTTAAATCTTTGACTGTTGTTATTATGACATAAGTTTGGTATATTGAAGCTATTACAGTATCTAAATTGAAGGCAATTTATTGTGTTCACATTCAGTTATTTTGCATTATTTCAATAAATGGCTTGTTTTGCCATCTGCGTTTACAGGTTTTGTGAGTATCATTTCTTTAAAATAATAGTTCATGTAACAGTAAATGTATACAGTTTTTATAGTTAATAAGGCATTGCACAGGTTTAAAATTACCACACTCATTCAACTGCTAGAGGATCAGAAGAATACCAATGAGAGTAGAGACTGTTGAAGTCAGCTCATAGATCAGAGGTCACAAATATCACTTTCCTTGTGCTGTTCTCAAAATGGAAAGCTGTCAATAATAATTATTCATGCTTCTTTATGGGGACAGAAAAGTATAATGAGTTAAGGAAAACAAAAGTTTGTATTACATTTATTATTGTAGGAAATGTACAATAGGGAATTTATTGTCAATGAATACAATTGCTCATAGAAAAATGTTTTGTTTATATAATTAACTTATTTATCACTCCAGAAATGGTGGCAAAATGATGGGCATTGATTGCATTTTGGCCTTAGTTCGTTTTTCCTTGCCACCGAAATTCAACACTGCTCTTGTTTGCTCCTTCGGGTTTTAGGCCGGGTATTTTGTAAAAGCACTTTGTGACAACTGCTGATGTAAAAAGGGCTTCATAAATACATTTGTTTTAATTGATAAGGATCTTATACAATTCCTGAAAACATCATCCTTCCTGATTCCATCACATTATACAGTAGCATTGCTAATGCATTCTTATTTCTGTGCCAAACCCACCATTGATGTGCATGGCCAAAGAGCTCTATATCCCTTTTCCATGTAGACTTAGTTGTCCACATGCCATGGAAATATACAGTGGGGAAAAAAAGATGTAGTCGTTCTTACTCCTTCATTTCCCGGGCGGTGTGTTTGGGATCATTGTAATGCTGAAAGACCCAGCCACATTTCATCTTCAATGCCCTTGCTGATGGAAGGAGGTTTTCACTCAAAATCTCACGATACATGGCCCCATGCATTCTTTCCTTTGCACGGATCAGTCGTCCTGGTCCCTTTGCAGAAAAACAGCCCCAAAGCATGATGTTTCCACACCCATGCTTCACAGTAGGTATGGTGTTCTTTGGATGCAACTCAGCATTCTTTCTCCTCCAAACACGACGAGTTGAGTTTTTACCAAAAACTTATATTTTGGTTTCATCTGACCATATGACATTCTCCCAATCCTCTTCTGGATCATCCAAATGCTCTCTAGCAAACCTCAGACGGGCCTGGACATGTAATGGCTTAAGCAGGGGGACACGTCTGGCACTGCAGGATTTGAGTCACTGGCGGCGTAGTGTGTTACTGATGGTAGCCTTTGTTACTTTGGTCCCAGCTCTCTGCTGGTCATTCACTAGGTCCCTCCGTGTGGTTCTCTGATATGTACTCACCGTTCTTGTGTTCATTTTGACCCCAACGGGGTGAGATCTTGCGTGGAGCCCCGGATCGAGGGAGATTATCAGTGGTCTTGTATGTCTTCCATTTTCTTATGATTGCTCCCACAGTTGATTTCTTCACACCAAGCTGCTTACCTATTGCAGATTCAGTCTTCACAGCCTGGTGCAGGTCTACAATTTTGTTTCTGGTGTCCTTTGGTCTTGGCCATAGTGGAGTTTGGAGTGTGACTGTTTGAGGTTGTGGACAGGTGTATTTTATACTGATAACAAGTTCAAACAGGTGCCATTAATACAGGTAACAACTGGAGGACAGAAGAGCCTCTTAAAGAAGAAGTTACAGGTCTGTAAGAGCCAGAAATATTGCTTGTTTGTAGGTGACCAAATACTTATTTTACCAAGGAATTTACCAATAAATTCATAACAAATCCTACAATGTGATTCTCAGGATTTTTTTTATCATTATCATTTTGTCTCTCATAGTTGAAGTGTACCTATGAAGAAAATTACAGGCCTCTCTCATCTTTTTAAGTTGGAGAACTTGCACAATTGGTGGCTGACTATATACTGTTTCATAGCCTGGTCTGGTTCCTCTCTAGTTTTTGTGATAGAAATCAAAAGTCAGAACCCTTTAAGGAAAGGAAAGTAGTGAAATACTCTTTTACACAAATACAGTTTATTAATATTTGCAAATAGAGACAGAAAAACACTAACTCGATCAGTGTCAGTCTGTCTGCTGTACAGTTCAGAAACACATATGGTAAGGGCAAGAAGGTGGGACAACATCTCACAAAATAACTGACATTTGAGCAACACATGACTATGGTCTCAATCAGCCTAGTCTTGTTTCATTGATTAGTTTAGCTTTGTATTAGCACATATTGCATGTTCCTAATGTGTGAAAACATTAACTCAGTACTTCACTATCAACACAGGCAGCTAGTTAGCTAGTTATTTTTCACTACCCTATACAATGGTGTAATTAATCAATCAGCTCAGAAAATTTCTATAATAATCCACCCTTCTGACCTTTAAGCGACCTTTAAAGTCAACTCTGAAACAATTCACTCACTGATAGTCAAATATTGAATCACTAAGCTTTAGGCTGCTACAATCAATACCCTAAAACATTGTGGACATTAATGATATCACCACTTCAGTAGTAATGGAACGGAAACAACTCTGGAATGCCTGGTTCTGTGTCATTATTGGCATGTGTCTGGACCTGTGCCATAACCTTAGAAGTACACACTTTTATTGAACATGGTAATACCACAACAACAAACAAGTAGAAACGCAAATACAGCAATTATCATCTTCATAATTGTCATACCTTAATGTCCAACCATAGAAGATAACCCTGAGAATGGATCCCATTCATGGACTTTGTCAAGCTCGGCAATGCCTTTACTGGTTTCATGCACCAAGCTAATTACTTTGTCTGATGCATCAAAAATAAAATACAGCACTCAGACCCAACCACTTGCCGACACTTTGGGAGGCTAAGATCATCTCGAATGCCATTCTGTTATGTATGCTTACCAACCACAGACTGCTCCAGCCAATCTGCTCACTGTGTGTTAGCCTAAAAAATGTAGATATGTTCACTAGGCCGACGATGGTTGTTAAATACTGCTATCCTCATGAGTGCACCAAATCTAATTTGTCATTACTCAGATGGACTGAAGTTGCCAGCAGTCCTTATCTGTTTTAGACATCTGTGGAGCCACCTTTGACTGACCGTGCCCCTCCCAGACTGCTACTAAAAATGGAATTGGGTTAAAATTGAGGAACATGGGGATATTGGTATGTTTTGTCAAATCCAACAATTCTTATTCAAAGGGATATTCTGACTGGCTCTAACAGCGCTCTTCTTTATTTGTTTAAGGTGACATGGCACAGGAGCAGGAACTGTCATGCTGGGTGCAAGTGTCAGTGGATGTATCTCAATGGGTCCACTTTTAGGGTGGTGTGACAACTGCGCCCTCTGCTGCCCTTCCTCCCCCTGCAGGGGGCAGGCTCCGGTGCTCGATGTCACAAGCCTTCTGACACCACCGCCCAATCTCATCAACTTATCTCACCTGTTGTCTTGTTTAGCGCACCTGATCATCATCTACAGTTATTTCCCCTCAGTATATATGTTCCCTCTGCTCCCCTGGTCTTTGTGTGTTATTGTCTCGCCACAGTGAGCATAGTTCAGCTGTTACCTAAAGAATAAAAATATTTCGACTACTCCTCAGTCCACAGCTTCCTTTTTTCATTGAAACCAGCTGAAAGAAAAACACCCTAAGAAAGAAAAAAAGAAAGGATGGAGCACAGAGGAGCTGAAAACGAGGCTGGTGTTGCAGAGTTAGTGAAAGAACATTCTACAATGCTGGCCCACCTAGGTGTCACGATGGGTATTCTATAGGCTGGGCGGCGCCTAGAGTTGAGCCTGGCCACTCTCGCAGCACAGGCCTTGTTGCTGCCCCCCCAGCCTGCACCGACTGGAGCGGGAGCTATGCACCTTCCGCTTCCCCGGGATAATGACGGGACGGCAGACTGCTGCCAGGGTTTTCTACTGCAGGTGGACATCGCGCTCCAGGCGATTCATCCTGCGCCTATAGACACCCAGAAGATCTCACTCATCTCATGCCTGTCCGGGATAGCCCTGGAGTGGACCACCACCATGAGGAACACCGAAGGACCCGCCCAGGGCAGCTACGACGAGTTTGTCCGCCGCTTCCGGCCATGTTCGACCACCCACACAAGGGAAGAGAGGCAGGCGAACGGCTCTTTCACCTGCGAACATTTGGTGGAAATTTCAATCCGTTTCGACAACATGCTGGCTGTCCGAGGACAACCTGGCGGGGGCCCGCCTGTTCCACCCCACCACCTGGACACCGCTGTCCCCATGGACCTGGGAGCAGCTGCACTCCCAGGCAGGGGTCGAGGAGGACAGGTGCGGGGAGCATTTGAAGAAGCGTTTGGGCCGTTCCGCTGCTCCTCACTGCACCTCCTCCTTTGACTCAAGAGGTGACAGGCACGGCACTTCCGTGTAACCCCAGGTAGCTCATGCTTTCGCCTCTCCACTCGCTCTGCACCGTACCTGTTGAGTTCTCCGTTGAGTTCTCCAGTTTTCCGTTGCTTTCCTAGTGTAAGGCGCTGGTAGATGCATGGCAATTCAGGTGGATTGATTTCCTGCCTGTTGGGCCCTATCTGGGGCCGGATAGGGCCACAGTGTCACTGGTGTAATGGAAATTTCATCGATAGACACTTAAGAGTAAGAACAGAGACAAAATTCTCTTGGCACAATTAGCAGTTTATTTGCAAATAGAGAGACGTGTCAAACGCTTACAGAATAATCATTAGAGGAGCCTCTCAAGGATAAATACATGAACAGCTCGTATTTATTATAGTTAAAAGGGGTGTGGTAAGATGCTACTCATCAATCTTAGGTCGCACAGGTGGGAGGGTTGTCCCCCAACCTTATCCTTCCTGCCATAATGGTTACTGTTGTGTTTACCTAAAGGGCCAACTGCCCCTACCTTCCCCCAACAACCACATTCCTAAGGAACAATGGACAGATACCCTTAATGGTTTAGCCAGTTGAGCAGATGGTCAGAGAACCTAATGATCCTCTGACATAATCCAGATGTGTGTGACAACCAATGACCAGAGTTACATACCAGGTAATAGATAAGCAAACATGTCTCCAAAATACATTATTTAAGAAATTGCCACAACACTGGACCCCCCTGTCTCAGCCCCAACGTCTTACACTGCTATATTATTGTGCTGGGGGAGTAGGGTCAGTTCTCCTTGTAGAAATGCCTGTAGATCTAAGGAATGCATTTTCTAAATTGTCCTTGTTTTCTGTCCTTTTTTAACTTAGGACATGAGGTCTTAACCCATACCTGCGGAGTACCAGGCTTGACTCGTTGCGGTCCCCGTCCAAAGTCCTCCTGGTTGTGTTGCAGATCAAGACGATACCTGATGATTTCAGCTGCCACTCTGCTGACCCCCCCCCCCATCCCCTGTCTGTGCCTGTCCCCCGATCTGGAATAGGTTTAAATAGACTCTGGGCTTAGTCCACATGCATTGAACTATAAAAATTTGGACTCTTAAAACCTTCCCAGGTCCAGGCTGTTTTTGGCCAGATTTCACTACTTGCACATTTTGTGTCCTAGAATCATTTCTGTAACAGAAATCATCTATTATGTTGCATTCTGGTGATCACAACCCCTTTGGCTACAAAAAAACACAGAAAAACAGACTTTTGGAACACTATTTTGAATCCTCATCTCTTAGAATTGCTAAAAAAAGTTTTATGATATACATTTCTGCAATAGGGTATGGTAATACATTTTTGAAATATTTACGAAGTTTAGTATGATAGTTTTTTTCTGATATTTCCATGCCTTTATAGTCACATTACAGTGTTTTATGCTGAAATAAATGAATAAAATAAATAACAGAAGGTCAAAAATATAGGCACCCCAATAAAAGTCAGTTCCTCTACCTAGAAATAAACCATTATAAAATTATTTAGAAAGAAAATACATTCCTCCGGTTTTACCGCAATACACCTAACAGCCACTAGATGGAAGCATGAGATCGAAATTGCGGTTGGGACAGTATTATTTATAATATCTTTCAATTGACCAACTTTTTCCAAAAATACCAACAACATCCCCATACTAGGTTGAAAGAATACTTTTTAAAAATCATTTTTTATATACAAACGATGCTGTAAGATACCACTGTTCATAAATAGTGATGTACTTACTTCATATGTGGATGGTTCACGTCTCTGAGCTGTTGGAGCTGTCTGGCCATTAAGCTTACACATTGCATCCAGATACTGTTTCCATACAAATGATCATATTCTAAATACTCTTGCCCGTTCAAATCTAGTCTAAAACATTGATCTATAATGTCCTTTTTCGGAATCAAAGCGATGCAGGAATGAACGTGAAGCAAGTCTCTGTTGATAGTCCAATGTCTGCAGTTAATACAAATACACAGTATACATTCTTCTGCGGATACGCAGCTGGTGGTCCACTAAGGTTAATATGTTCACTCGGCACAGCCAGAAGTGTACTGGTCACCCCTTGTAGCCTGGTTCCCCTTTAGGTTTCCTCCTAAATTTTGTCTCTCTTTTTCCTAGCCACTAAAGTTCATCACTATTGTTTTGCTCCCTGGGATTTGCGCCTGTGCATCGATTACAGGGCGCTGAAAATGATCATTATCCCATTCAGCTATCCACTTCCCCTAATCTCTGTGGAGGTCGAGAGGATGCACGGGGCCCGTTTTTTCATGAAACTGGACCTCAGGAATGCCTATAACCTGGTGCGTATCTGGGAAGGGGATGAATGGAAAACAGCCTTCAGTACTACTTCTGGCCATTATGAATTTTTATTAATGCCGTACGGTTTGATGAATGCCCCATCAGTCTTTCAATCCTTCATCAACGATGTATTCAGGGACATGTTATGCGAAGGTGTGGTGGTGTAGATTTTTAGGCTTTGCTTATTATTATAGGTTTATCCGGGGCTTTAGCCAGGTCGTTGCTCCGATTACTTGCTCTGATCACCCCAAGGGGTGGGGCGACCCGGTTGCAGTGGACCGCAGAGGCGGAGCGGGCATTTGTGGAACTGAAACACTGTTTCACCACTGCTCTGGTCCTGGCCAATCCCGACCCGTCGCTCCAGTTCATTGTGGAGGTGGACACGTCTGACTGTGGTCTTGGGGCTGTCCTCTCCCAGCGGAAAGGGAGTCGGAACATCCTCTGCTCCTGCGCTTTCTTCTCACTGATGCTCAGTGCGGCGGAGCAAAATTATGATGTGGGTGATCGTGAGCTGTTGTCCGTGGTTGGAGCCGTGTCGGCATGGCGGCACTTGTTAGAGGGGGCCAAGTACCCTTTCCTCATCTGGGCGGACCACCGCAACCTGGAGTACATGCGGGCGGCGAGGAGGCTGACCCCTGGCCAGGCCAGATGGGCTATGTTCTTCTCCCGGTTTGTTTTAACTCTCACATACAGGTTGGGGAGCAAGAACGCCAGGGCCGCCGTGCTGTCTTGTCAGCATGACACGGAGGAGCGGCCAGTGGATGATGCTCCCGTACTACCGGCGTCATGCATTGTGGCACCGGTGGTGTGGGAGTTGGATGCGGACATCGTTTGAGCGCAGCGTGACAAGCCCTCTCCGCCCACATGCCCTGAGAGTCGCACGTATGTCCCGGAGTCTGTCCGTGACTGGCTCAACTACTGGGCCCATACCTCTCCCTCCTCCGGTCATCCTGGCATCGGGCATACTGTGCGTGCCCTGGCTGGCAAGTACTGGTGGCCCACCCTTGGTGGTGCCATTCCACAACGACCATGGTCCCACCAGTCCATCGATGTCTTGACAGATCTCCCTCCTTCACAGGGCCATACCACTAGCCTGGTAGTTGTGGTCCGTTTTTGAAGTCCTGACGACTCTTGCCCCTGCCCGGTCATCCCACGGCCCTACAGACTGCTGAGGCTCAGTTTACACACGTCTTCCGGCACTATGGGGTGCCCGAGGATAGTGGCAGACCGGGGCCCCCAATTCACCTCCAGGGTTTGGAAGGCGTTTATGTACCTCGGTCAGCCTGACCTCAGGCTACCATCCCCAGTCCAACGGGCAGGTGGAACAAGTGAATCAGGAAGTGGGCAGGTTCCTTCGGTCCTACTGCCAGGACCGGCCGCAGGAGTGGGCGGAGTTCCTGCCATGGGTGAAATACGCTCTGCACTCCCTCCACCACTCCTCCACGGGGATGTTCCCGTTTCAGTGCGTCCTGGGCTACCATCCGGTCCCGACACCCTGGACACCGAGCTAGACTTGTACCCCTGCGGTGGACGATTGGTTCGTAGGAGGCCATGCAGGCTCGCCTCAGACTTGCTGTCCGCCTCCAGAAGACCTACGCGCATTGCCACCGCAAGGAAGCTCGGGTGTATCGTCCGGGTGGCCGGGTCTGGCTCTCGACTAAGGACCTGCCCCTCCGCCTGCCCTGCCGGAAGCTGAGCCTGCGGTTTGTGGGGCCCTTTAAAGTCCTGGGAAAAGTCAACAAGGTAACGTATCGGTTGCGTCTTCCTCCCGACTACCGTATTAACCCCTCATTTCATGTGTCTCTCCTCAGGCCGATGGTGGCTGGTCCCCACCAGGGGTGTGAGGTGCGGGAGGTCCCCCCCCCCCCTTTCGATATTGAGGGGGCCCCGGCGTACTCCCTCCGCTCTGTCATCGACTTGAGACGCTGGGCCGGGGGCCTGTGGAGTGGGGTGGGAGGGGTACGGCCCGGAGGAGCGGGGCTGGATCCCGGCGCGGGATGTCCTGGCTCCCGCCCTTCTCCGCAACTTCCATTGCCATCGCCCGGATCGTCCTGCTCCGCGCCCTCCGGGTCGGCCCCAGGGCCGCGCGTCAGAGGGGGGGATACTGTGACAACTGCTGCCCTTCCTCCCCCTGCAGGGGGCAGACTCCAGCACTCGATGTCACCGGCCTTCTGACACCACAGCCCAATCTTGTTTCATCTCACCTGTTGTCTTGTAGTGAATAGCGCCCCTGTATACCCCTCCTTGTCAGCCCCCAAAAATATCTCGAATGCTATAAGATCCATTCAAAAACAAGTTGTCAAACTAATTGTCATACTAATTGGAAAACAAGATAGAACCCTACATTGGTTCTATCTTTTTCTATCAAGATAGAACCCTACATTGTTATGGTAACCATCGTTTTAGGTCATAGTTAACAGAGCTCCTGATCTGACCTACCCCTGGTCTCTGTCCTGCCCAAATGGAAGGATACAGAGGAGACACAGGCAACTTCACCTTGGAGCCATCTGCACAGGGCTAATTCATACCTAGTCTAAAACGGTCCATTTATTACATTTAATTTGCAGAATAATGGATAAATAGGGATATGGTAATAAATGTATCCTTTACAATTCCTCCCTTTTGTCGCATAAGGGACAATATAAACAAAGAATTAATTAATTAAAAGAATACATTCATGTCATGTTAATATCATGTCAAAGTGTCACGCGGAGTTGCAGGGAATCCAAAGGACAATCCAAAAAGGCAGATGCAGGGGTGCAGGGGAAGACTTTAATCAAACTAAATACCAAGTAAAACAAAAACGAGTGCCGTGCACAACAACAAACTTAAACTAGGCAAACGGGAGCAGGAGCAGGCGCAAATCAAACATGGACGTGACATAAAAAGACAAAACAATGACCCAACCAAGGCAGGGAGAAACTGACTGAAATAAATACATAGACTAACGAGGAGAACAGAATCAGGTGGGGGCAAAACCTAGGTGAACAAAATACACTGATCAACTGAAACAAGGACAAGACAGATCAGAGACAAACAGAAAACATGGAACGGAACGGCCCCAGCTGACTGGTACTGTGACACAAAGTTACTTTAAATGAGTTACTTTCATACAAAAAACTGAAACAGGAGGATCTGGCTCTTCTGCTATGGGAGTGTCCGTCTTCGTCCAGTGGTCCACCCCACTGGGTCAAGACCCCCTCTGGGTTTGATGTATACCATTGTGGTAACTCCAAGTTAACAATGTGAATATTTTAGGGTAGACTTGTGGTGTAGTCAGTATATATAGGCATCAGTAAATCAGTAAGTAAATGAGTCAGTAGATTTCAGTTCTGAGAGAATTTGTCATGTTAAACATTGGGATGTCTCTATCAAAGCCATGTCTCTCAGTTCTATGCTAAACTGATCCTTTTTGCAAAGCAAGAGACTAAGAGCCAGTCATCAGTGGATGTGCATGAGAAGTACTAAAAGGGCTATACCAACCCATTCAAAGCTTACCCAGCAATACTGACCCCATAATTCAGATATACTTGAGAATGGTTCTTTGATGTCATCCCTGTGTGCCTGTTAGGAAACCTGTGTAATTTAATTAAATAGGTCAGAGACAATGGAGTTCTAGTATGGCATAAATATACAACATTCTTGTCCTATCAAAGCACAGGTTCCTCCCTTAGTGGCCAACAGATAGTCTAAGGCTGCTCTGTTCTGTAGAGAAAGAAAGCGGGTAGCTTCTAGCTCCTCAGAAATCAGATTACTGGCCCTAGCGATCACATTAGCAAGATGTTCTACCTCCAAAGCTAAATCACACACCTGATCCAAGGACTGCATCACACCGTACATGGGCAGTAGCATGCCCATCATTTGAGTACCCCAGGTATACTTATGGGTCAGCCAGGATATGTCTCACGTGTACTGCTGGCTACAGTAAAACAGTTGGCCTGGGCGTAGCACCTGACGCTCCGGTTTTTTACACCATTCAGGAGTAGGAGTACAGTAGAACACAGTTCCATTGATTAATGTGGATGGGTATCTCACGGGCACATGCGTTATTGTAAATTTTATCTTAAATTTTCCTGGACAGTTGTTACCTAGTACGGCTGCTTTCTCCTAGTCCCATGAGGCTGTTATACATATTCGGGCAGAAGATTTTGGTGAGGCAGAGAGAAGACTTACTGTTGTCTTAGGGGACCTTGTGTCATTCAATGTGGGCTATCCTGTATCCCTTGTAAACAGTGTGGTTTACTAATTAAGAGGCAGTTTTTCTGCTTCTTACCTCTGCTTTCAATTGAGTTGTAAATTCAGGTATGAGGGACGAGTGTTGGTTCTCCCTTTTCTCCTATGGGCCACCCATAAGGACCTGTATACCTAAACCAATGAAAGCGTCTTGCTTGCTTTTTGAGGTAGAAATTATGAGTCATGCATACAGTGTATAACTTGTTAGGGAAATTTAGCCTTTTATCTAATTGTAATTTTTATGAGAGACCTATTTTTGCTAATAATTGGTGTCAAGAATATATAAGTGTAGGGTGTTTTGACAAAGACCTGATTTGGGCAGAACCCCTGTGGGAGCGGAGAAAGTGTAAACGGTGATTCTTTGTTAGTAGCTAAATTCAGTCCACCTGCTAAGCAATTAGCCTGTTGGAAACCTTTGGATACCCAGGGCTAGAGATTCTACCTTCTTGCCTGGGACCTTACAGAAATTCGTGTGTATTTCTTGATGGCTCCTACTAAGGTCCCTGCTAGGCCTATTCTTCCCACTTTTGACTTTGCTTTCCCCAAAAGGTGTTGTTGGAGTGTGTTGGTGAGTGGTGGATGTGTTGAGGTACAGTGTGAGGGCGCAGTGTAAATGTGTTTACGTGTGGTGACATCTAGTTTCTTTGATTGTTCGGTTCAGCTGTCAATATTCCAGGCCTGCTCTTGGTAGTCCCTGTGGATTCTAGATTCGACAGAAATCACTAATAGGCTGACCAGGACCGCAGCTATCATACCGAGGCAGCAGAGGAGGTCACCTGATTTTCCTGCTCTCATGTTTATCTGCCAACTTTGTCTTTCTTTGAGTTCAGGCTGGATTCAAAATGCATGTCCTCCTGTTGTACTGGAGGGCCGTAGTCTGGTCGACAGTGATTAGCCTGGATCCATGTCCTTTCCTAAGATGTTGAGCTGTCGTGTTGTTAATTGGGGCCAACTGCTGAGGCCCATTGCCAATTAGTTGTTGCTTTCTTTGAAGAAGGAAAATCAGTTATCTTTTCACCACTGTTTTCCTGGTTTGCGGGAGTTGTTTGGACTTCCCCACAAAATCTTTCCATTTTCTTCTGGTAGAATTTTTGTTTCAGCCATTCTATGTATCTTTACCCATACCGATTTTAACTTTACGCCCCTTTTCAACTTTACTCCCTCTACCTGGCACATTGTCCTCTTTTGACCCAAAGGGCCTCTTTGCCTCAGTCTTGATGCTGTACACACAGTTTCATCTTCCTCCGTTGTAAGCGACTCTGTGCCTCAGATCTGTTGCTGCTGGGCACAAGGCTTAAGGTTCAGTTTCATTTTGTGTTGTTCTGTCTCAATTTTGGATTGGAGATGTGTTCCAGACAACAAGGTAGTCAGGCCTTCCGCCTGTCCCAAACAAAAATGTTATGCCAGAAATAGGTTTCTGGAACTCAAAAGGTGCCAAAGGGAAAAGTTGCAGGAGGTTTCACTTCACATGATTGTTCCCAATTCTTCTCCATGTATTGAGTTAGATGTCTGCCACACCGTCTTAATAGGAGAAAAGGACAAGACAGAACACTGCACCAGTTAATCTATTCTCCTGGGCCCCAGCAAAACAACAATACTAAAAATTACACTGAACAATTAAAGAGATGGTGGGATTACTTAAATGTCATTAAAAAAAAAAAAAACATTATTGTGAAAAGATCACACCAACTTAAAATAACAATGAATTATGATTTGAAATAAGAATATGTAAAGAAATTGAAAGTGTAGTGAATTTAGTGGTTTGTCTAATTAAGTTGTTTAAATCTGTTCCAAAGATATTGTACACTGGCCAGTAGGTTCTAAATCGAGAAGTGAGTAAAGACTGTCTGTTTCACAAACATTTCAAATTAGCTGAAATAAAACCCCAAAATGTCCTTGAAGTATAATAACAATGAACAAAAACAAATAATAGGACTTCGCTGGTGAATTGCCAAGACCAAACATGAAATTAAATGATAAAACATGAAAAAGTAAATGAAATACAACTCCCCTCTGTGCCCGGATCTCCCCATGTCCTGGTGAATGGCTTCTGACTGGTATAGTCATAGACGTTGACAGCATGTTGTGTTGCTTGGTCCTCTCCATTCCTCCCTCCTTCCTAGTTGTTACATGTGTAAAACTACAGGGGTTTAAAGACTGATACTACTGTTTCGTGCCTTGTGGTTTGATGTTGTCAGCCATTCTAGGCTGTCTGTACTGTACCTCCCTGTGACCCCAAAGTCCCAAAGTCAAGTGTCCTTTTTCCTATGAGTCAGTCCATATGGTCCATATCACCTTCATACAGCTCAGCTCTTCAGGCTGTGAGGGTTGCCAGTAATGGTCCAGTCTTGGTCTGTCCCCCACCTCTCCTTGGTTTTGCTGAAGCGGGAACCGTCAGTGTTCTGGCTGGCTCACCACTCTTACTGAGCCCAAGTCAGTCTCATAGGTCTGGTCTTGGTTTGGCCCCGGAATGATCTGGGCCACAGGTGTCATTGGACAAGGTGTATCAGGTCAATCAGTGATTCAGGATTCAGGATTTGTGGGAACCAAAGATGGAATCTCGCACAACACAAAGTTAGAATATTAACTCGGGGTGTGTGTTTTTAACTAACTCCCTTAAACCTCAATATTTATCCCCAATCATGTATCTGTCATTTCTTAATTGCATGTCTTCCACCCTCAAAACAGACTGTTGCGAATTTGTCAAGTAGGTTTCGCTTACCTATTTATGATGTGCACAGTTCAGTCAGTTGGAAAGAGTTGAAAAGAAAAAACCATCGTCGTGAAGATATTGAAGTCCCATCTGGGTGGACAAATTGTGGAAGATGGAAAATGTTCGTGATTTGTTCAAATAAAAAACTTCTTAGTCGTTTGTATAACAGTTGATTATTTCAAGTTTAATTACGTGGATCCACGGGAACAACCATCACAACATTACAAAAGATGAACAGGGTAATGCCATGACACACTGCTCTGCATTTCATTATGGCTTTCTCCTCTTTATACCCCCCTTGTCAGCTCCTGAAAATATTATCTCTTATGCTATAACATACATACAAAACAAGTCGTCATACTAATCGTAAAACAAGATAGAACTCTACATTGTCATGGTAACCAAAGTTCTAGGTCATAGTCAAAAGACCTCCTAACCTGAGCTACCCCTGGTCTCTGTCCTACCCGAATGGAAGAAACAGAGGAGACAGGCAACTTCAACTTGGAGCCATCTGTACAGGGCCATAGATAAGATTTGGTCCAGGCCATAACAAAATCAAACAACAGGGCATGCTGACCTGGTTTTTCTTCTATGCGTGGCAACCATGAATAGTCTAAAGCAAAATATAGGCCTAGTCTAAACAGGTCATTTATTACAGTGAATTAGCAGAATAATGGATTCATCAGGATATGGTAATACATCAATAAATTATGCATTTTGTTAATATGTCATATTAGGTCTGTTTCTGTTGAACATGGGTTAGACTGATAGCAGCCTGGGATTTGATGTGTCTGGTAAAGATTGATCACGATGGTCACTACGATTGCAATGCCATACAGTGCTATGTGTAAGGGCAAGCTGTGTCCACTGCATCTTATTTTCATTCCATTTAAGTAATAATAAAGCCTCATAGGCCAGATAATTCTTTTTATTATTTTTCTTTTGTATTTTAACATCAGTGTTTAGACCATTTCAATTCATTAGGAATTGGATTGTACTTTTATTTTTCTAGTTGAATCAACATGTAATGATTAATTGTTACATGGTTGAAGGGGGGACTGAGAGAAAATAGGCATAAAAAACTTAACACAGTGTCAGCGGTGCGAATAGGAGAGGAGCAGCAGACTGAGGAGTCGAAAACACGTTCTCTTTCAGTATATATATTTAATAGCACGTAGCTGAATGCTACTCACGGCAGTGAGACAATAACACACAAAGACAAAGGGAACAGAGGGAACATATATACTGGGGGGGAAATGACTGGATGATGATCAGGTTCGCTAAACGAGACAACAGGTGTGATGGGTTGATGATGGGCGGTGGTGTCAGAAGGCCGGTGACATCGAGCACTGAGGCCCGCCTCCTGCAGGGGGAGGATGGGCAGCAGATGGCGTAGTTGTCACACACAGTTGTCCTGACTAACTCTGAACAAAGGACCATAGAAAGGACGTGTTGCCTGTTACTGATGGGCCTCACACATCCTGTCCATACCTGCTGCTAGGAGTTGCCCATGTGACTGGCATTGGCTCGATGGATAGGCCCACTTACCATAGGTTGGAACATATCATACAAGGTTCTTTTTAGGATAAACCTTTCTTATTGGAGGGTATTTGACTGTGTAATGGCTGGTTATGATCATTGACCGCCTCCCATGTGTATTGGCATAAAAGACTGTGTTCACTTTGTATTCATGGGAGAGAAAATGAAAGAACTATGGAGGGTTAACATCGTTGCCTAATGCTGAATAAAGATGGCTCTCCCCTTACTTCTGTTTGCATTAATTCTGTTAATGGATCACAAATGGACAGAATCTGACACTAGGTAGTTAGTTGATACAACTGTTTGTGAAAGACAGTAATGCACGGTTAACACTAGAACTGCCCAATGCCTACGCCAATTGATGTTTGAGTTTGTAATTGAAATAAAACGTATATTTTGAAAGCTATGCACTTTTCCTTCCATGACTTTTCCTAAATAGACTTATAATACATTGTTCCATTGTTGGAATTCTATACCGACCAACAGAAAACAATTGAAAAACAACCTGTTTTACCCTATTTTTCAACTCAATCCGCCAACAGCCTACAACACTTAGCGTTGGTACCCAAATGGTACCCAGGCACTAATCACCCCTCGCTGAATTCATGACGTCCGTGGATTAATGTGCGATACTCCTAGATGAATGAAAACCTAATTTGTCTATTACTGAAACATAATTCAAATTATATAGGCTACTTATCACATGGGTTAGAGTTTTTCAATACAAGTTTCAGCTTATTGTGTTTGCTAATTCATCAAATTTAAATCGAAAATGTAATTCTACATTTTAGGAGGGAAAGAGAAACTAAATCGCAAAAACATCCTATCATCTCTGCTTATTTTACTGAACATTGATATTCTACTAATGTAAAAGATGATCTCTCTTTTTCTACTAACTCCTCTCAGTTTTTTTGTAACTTATTTACATCACATATAGAGAAATCTTATAAGCCAATAATCTAGGAGACTAGAGCTATGCATTGGTGTTGAAATCAATCCCCACTACATCCCTGGGGAGAGACTTGAAAATACGGGCAGTTCACAGCCAATTCATTTCGGACTTTATCTTTTTCTAATAGCTCCTCTCGGTTTTTTCGATAAATTATTTGTCACCTATAGATACATATTCAATGCCAGTAATTTATGAGACTACAGCTATGCATTGGCATTGGCATTTCGGACCTAGTCTTTTTCTATTCATTACTTTCTGTCTTATTTTTGTATGATGAGACCTTCAATACAGAAACATTCTGGTATTTTTCAAAATCTATTAACAATTTAAAACAGACACATTCTGTAAATCATTATTTTTTTGATTTCTATATACAGTGGGGAGAACAAGTATTTGATACAAGTCATTCAGGACCTCCAAGAAACCTGGAGGGCGGAGACAGGTGAAAGACGGAGCTCCAGTAGGACAACACAATAGCTGTTTTCACATACCCTGGTCAAGAATATACCGCAGCCAGTCCAAGTCAAAATGAAATACGTAGTGGGCTTCGATGCCATGGATTGGAACCTGAAGAAAAGTCACATCAAGCTCCTTGTCAAGCATTTCCGAGAGGCTCAAAAGGAAAGGACAGAAAACCTGAACCAATCACAGGCCAAGCGAATTAGAAAACAACTAGCAGATTTGGAGGAAAAAGACAGTAAGAAAGTGGAAATAACACAAGCAGCCATCTTAACAAACCAGCCCACCCTTCTGTACCATCAACCACCCCAGTAGCAGTGGCAGCCCAACATGATACAGCCTCAGACCTTTGCTCCTACACCAGTCCAGATATACAGTGGGGAGAACAAGTACTTGATACACAGCTGATTTTGCAGGTTTTCCTACTTACAAAGCATGTAGAGGTCTGTAATTTTTACTATAAGTACACCAACTGTAAGAGACGGAATCTAAGACAAAATCCGGAAAATCACATTGTATGACTTTTAAATAATTAATTAGCATTTCATTGCATGACCTAAGTATTTGATCACCAACCAACCAGTAAGAATTCCGGCTCTCACAGACCTGTTAGTTTTTCTTTAAGAAGCCCTCCTGCTCTCCACTCATTACCTGTATTAACTGCAACTGTTTGAACTCGTTACCTGTATGAAAGACACCTGTCCATGTGACACCCACAAATGTATAGTCACAATTGTTATGTTTATAATTTGATTATATGTATTTTTCGGTTAAAGAGACCAGGTTTAAATGTATTTTCAGTTGATGCCTTTACAAGTGTAATTATGCACTAACGTATCGTTAGGTGGCCGCTAGTTGGAACAACGGCGTCGGTCCCTTAGAGGACAGCCTGCTGAACGAACGCAACTAATGTGTCCTGTCTCTCCTTTTCCTGCATTACAACAGGGCATATTTATCTGTTAACAGGTTACTCATGCTTGAGGCCTATAACATCCACACGCTCAATCAAACAGACTCCAACCTCTCCATAATGGCCAAGACCAGAGAGCTGGGTAAGGACATTAGGGATAAAATTGTAGACCTGCACAAGCCTGGGATGGGCTACAGGCCAATAAACAAGCAGCTTGGTGAGAACGCAACAACTGTTGGCGCAATTATTAGAAAATGGAAGAAGTTCAAGATGACGGTCAATCTCCCTTGGTCTGGGGCTCCATGCAAGATCTCACCTCGTGGGGCATCAATGATCATGAGGAAGGTGAGGGATCAGCCCAGAACTACACGGCAGGACCTGGTCAATGACCCAAAGAGAGCTGGGACCACAGTCTAAAAGAAAACCATTAGTAACACACTACGCTGTCACGGATTAAAATCCTGCAGCGCACGCAAAGTCCCCCTGCTCAAGCCAGCACATGTCCAGGCCCGTCTGAAGTTTGTCAATGACCATCTGGATGATCCAGAGGAGGAATGGGAGAAGGTCATGTGGTCTCATGAGACAAAAATCAAGGTTTTTGGTCTAAACTCCACTCGCCGTGTTTGGAGGAAGAAAGATGAGTACAACCCCAAGAACACCATCCCAACCGTGAAGCATGGAGGTGATGGGGGATTGGGGATGCTTTTCTGCAAAGGGGACTGGACGACTGCACCGTATTGAGGGGAGGATGGATGGGACCATGTATTGCGAGATCTTGGCCAACAACCTCCTTCCCTCAGTAAGAGCATTGAAGATGGGTCGTGGCTGGGTCTTCCAGCATGACAACAACCTGAAACACACAGCCAGGGCAACTAAGGAGTGGCTCCATAAGAAGCATCTCAAGGTCCTGGAGTGGCCTAGCTAGTCTCCAGACACAAACCCTATAGAAAATCTTTGGCGGGAGCTGAAAGTCCATATTTCCCAGCGGCAGCCACGAAACCTGAAGGATCTGGAGATCTGGAGAAGGTCTGTATGGAGGAGTGTGCCAAAATCCCTGCTGCAGTGTGTGCAAACGTGGTCAAAACCTACAGGACACATATGATCTCTGTAATTGCAAAAGGTTTCAGTACCAAATATTAAGTTCTGCTTTTCTGATGTATCAAATACTTATGTCATGCAATAAAATGCAAATTCATTATTTAAAAATCATACAATGTGATTTTCTGGATTATTTTTTTAGATTCAGTCTCTCACAGTTGAACTGTACCTATGATAAAATGACAGACCTCTACATGCTTTGTACGTAGGAAAACCTGCAAAATCAGAAGTGTATCAAATACTTTTCTCCCCACTGTAGATGAAATATTAAATATTCTCATTTGTTGTCAGCTTAGGATCTTTAGATCCGATTATCATTTTGATTAACCTTTATGTGATTCAGTCAATATATAGCAACCTTAAAACTCACAAAAAACTTGGACGTACCTTTACCTAATAAAATTAGTCATGAAAAGGAAATCTGAGAACAACAAACACTCGGAACACATCGTCTCTTATGTCTTAGCACTCAAAATATCTGCCTTGATTTCATCAAGCATAGAAAGGCTTGAAAGAATAATTGACTAATTAATTGAATCAACATACATGAGTCCTTTTTAATGTATTGATAGCAAATGATATTATATTAATGTCCAATACAAGGTTAAAACAACATTTTAGAGCATGTTATCTTTTTAACATTTGGGTTTAAATCTGTTTTGAATTCCTTTTACAGTGCTATGGCTCTGTATTTTTAAAACATACTCATATTTTTCATGAACCATCTGTTAATGAGCCTGTCAAACATTACCTGAAATGGTAAAGTTCAGGAAATAATTATTAGTATATATCAAATTAAAAACATGTTGCACATCTATCATACAAATGAATCAAGATAAGGGAAGCTGAGAACATCCATCACTTGGAAATCATTGCTTTGTATTCAATAAATCAATCAAATTTATTTTATAAAGCCCTTTTTACATCAGCAGTTGTCACAAAGTGCTTTCACAAAACACCCAGCCTTAAACCCCAGGGAGCAAACAACAATAGTGATGTGTTACTCATACTTTCTACCAAGTCACAAAAAAACTGAAGTGTTTACAATGACCCAACACATCCCTTGTGCTCATGCGATAAAAAAAGGGTGTTATAAAAATTGGAGTTTCATGAAATTGGTAGGAATCTGATTGTGTGTTGTTAGTGTGTTAGCTATCCTATCAGAAATATTCCTGAGGATTTAACATAATAATGCTTTAGGTGACGATTATTTTTTGGGGCTTTCACTTTCACTTATGGACTCAACGTTAAGTGTTGGTTAAACATACTTATATTTCATTGTTGTAACTCAAAACAATAATCTATGTTTCAGAAAACCTTTACGTTAACTAAGTATGATTCATTTAAATGAGTGACAAAATCTCAAGATCTCATGTGATCAGCATAGCCCAATGTACACCAAACCTGAACCAGGTTTGACATGAGAACGTGGGGCCCATGTGTTCTTTTGAGGGATGCCTTGGAAACCTATGGAAGTCAAATGTAATTTTCTCTGGTTTTACTCAAATATACAGTATGTTGTTCTATACAAAATGTTCAGACCTTTTTATATATATTTTTTACAGTGCAGAACTTTGGTGGCATTTTTTAATTGTCATCCATTTGGGATTAAACAGTATTAAAACATTTTTAAAGATAATATTTGCTGCACACAGTGTTATTCATGAACAAATTGTCACAGTTCTGCTGTTTCCAGGACAGAAGGGCAGAGGCAAAACGGTCTGTGGTATTCATGGTTTTAATAAAGAAAGAAAACAAACAAACAAACAAACAAACAAACAAACAAACAAACAAACAAACAAACAAACAAACAAACAAACAAACTCACAGCAGCATCAATGACTGGGCATAGCCTTCAGCTGCTAACCAAAATGAACCACATTAATGTGGGCAACCATTCAACATAAATAGGTTCCCCAATTGGAGGCAATAACCAACACCTGCCTCCAATTGGGGAGACCAAAGCACATAGAGGTGCCTAGAGGCACCTCTTCTGGCCATGTCCTGACTATGGCCCCAGCCAGCGCGAAGATGGCT